>JAOUQT010221506.1:0-17588 GCA_025769995.1 Xyliphius kryptos
GGCGTTGTGGCACTGCTCTGACTTCGACTTCTGGCTATTAGGGGTCCTAGGAAAGAGGGGGGCATATTTTTAGAGGGTTATGAGAGGCCCTATCAGGGGGCCCTAGAGAAGAGCAACTCTTTGCCCAGGGGCCCAGACTATCCTTAATCCGTCCTTGCCTGCAGTGGAGCAGCAGTGCCAGAGGTGGTCCACATGGGTATGCATTATTGAACCTTTACTTACCTTACAGCATGTCACCTGGATGTCCTCGTGGGATTCGACGTCTCATCGCAGAACATCTTTGAGGCTCAGAAATCACTTAAGACCAAGATGGCTGCTCTCCTGCAGCGGATTACCAAGATGCACTCAGTCAGCTGCTCCTCAGGAGACCCCCTGTCAATCCAAGTTGGCATATTGGCAGTGGACTCCGCCTCTAAGATAATGCAAACGAACTTCAGCGAGAACGAAAACCTGCTCCTGGAGTCCTTCACATCTTGGCGGGGACCGTTAATTTTCAATGCCAAGAGTATCGATGCCTATAGTGCAGCGTTTAAAAAACGCCCTGCGGAAAGAGTCAAGGTATGTTCTCTTTATCTCTATTCTTATTCTTTATGGGTCACGGCATGCTGTTTGTGGGCATGTCGAACCGAACAGAACCACCAGAGCCAGAACCACCAGAGCCAGAACCACAAAAGCCAGAACCACAAGAGCCAGAACCACCAGAGCCAGAACCACCAGAGCCAGAACCACCAGAGCTAGAACCACCAGAGCCAGAACCACCAGAGCTAGAACCACAAGAGCTAGAACCACCAGAGCCAGAACCACAAGAGCCAGAAGCACCAGAGCCAGAACCACAAGAGCCAGAACCACCAGAGTCAGAACCACAAGAGCCAGAACCACAAGAGCCAGAACCACCAGAGTCAGAACCACCAGAGCTAGAACCACAAGAGCCAGAACCACATGACCCAGCATTACATTTATAGAACAACAATAGAGGAACATTGTCAGTTACCTTCCTTTTACTTCTGGTTCTGCCTCCTTTCAATCAGTATCTGTTGATCCACGTTGCTGCTTCTTGGATGCTCTGCAGCTTGCCCTTATCCAGGGTGTGGGGCAATTACGAGTCAGTGTGCTGGACCGATGCATGACCCATACCTAAAATGAGAGTTTCCCAAACACCGGCACAGAGACCACCATTGGTGTAACCTCAGGCAGGCATGTCAATTAATATCCTTGCGCTCATGGTTTGCCCTCCCCCAATCATCTCACCTGTACCCAGCCTCCATATGGACGTCCAGTTAGTAATGGGATATGCCAAGCACTCTTTTCCATCTTCTGTGTCACGGAAAATGGCCACTTTGTCATCTTCTGCATCGGCATGGCCACAGGTACTCTCTCTCCATGTTTCCTATCTTGCCTTGACCCAAATACCAGCACAGTGACCATTAGTGTGACCTTCGTCATGTGTGTTAATTACTATCCTTACGCCCATGGTTTACTCTTCCCCCAATTGCCTCACTTGTACCCAGCCTCTATATGGACATTGAATCAGGAACAGCAGGTGTCCAGCACATCTCCACAGCAAGCTCCAGCACACTGGAATCTTCTGCTTTGGCATGGCTACTTGCACAATCCGCTTGCCCTACCCATTTTTTTTTACCCAATTTGGAAATTAAGAAGGTCGTCCAGAACCGTGTATCCTTGCTGAAGATTGTGCCTGCAAGGCTTGCTGGTGTCGACCCTGGTCTGCCTGATGGGTTTCAACACCAAAATGTCATGTCGTCAGTTATGTTTCCATGTGAACTCTCGAGATCTTTGTCTGTATTTGGCGTTATTTGCCCCTTTTGCGCTTGCTAACCTTTGGAACTGTCTTAAACCGATGCATCTTACCTGTTCACGGTGAAAAAAGTGGGCAGTGCGAAGTAGATGGATGCAGAGGGCCGTGAGCCATGCTCACTCCCCGCTGGCTACAGTGGCTAGGGAGCTCAGGGACTCCTCCTAGTGTCTCAGCACAGCTGGTGCAGCGGCTTTAGGACCAGATCTTCAATTGTCCCCTTCTTTTGTTTTCTTCTTTCATTATTAGTGCATTATCTGAGGTTAACCTTGGTGCAGAAGCACAGCAGTAGGCGTGGCACCATTTGGGGTACATCATTGAATGTGTACATATCCCAAGGTACCATCATTGGTCTCTTGTGGTTTTTGGTAACCTACCCACATGCACCATAGGGTCACACAGATACACTGGAACTGCATTCATTAATACTGTGATAACATTTCTTCCCGAAGGTTGTAATTCATCTCACTGACGGATTGGACGGCCAGTTTAATGCCATGAAACAGCGAATGGAGCAGATGAAGAACGAAGGTAACTGATTGATTTTCGAAATCTTTTTCTAGAGTGTAATTAATACACTATGAAACACCTCTCTCATTGTCTCTCTGTGTGTCTCTCTCTCTGTCTCTCTTTGTCTATAAATATATGTCCACAGGTGTTAGTGCGTTCATCTTGGTTGGTTTGGAGAGGGTTCCCCAATTCGATAATGTGGTTCTCCTTGAATTTGGACGGGGATTTAGGTACAACCGGCACCTGCATGTTAACATAATGGACTTGGAATACGAGCTGCTAGAGGAACTGGTACGTCTGAACGTTTGCCGTATTATATTCTGTAGAATCTTCTATACCTACGAACCCAAACCCAAACCCTAACCCTAACCCAAACCCTAACCCTAACCCAAACCCAAACCCTAACCCTAACCCTAGCCCTAACCCGATCATGTTCTTGGAAAAACTGAGTACTTCTTACCTTCCCACAGTTGATGGTTCGTTCCATATCGCCACCAAACCCAAGACGCCTCTAAGGTCACGTCAGGGTCTTCCTGAGTACCTTCAGATCAGAAAATTATTGTAATTACCTACAATATCTTTGAAAAATGAACTGCTTCTCACTTAAATTTGATGGTTTGTGTGATATCAAACTCACATCTGGGTCTTCCTGAGTACCTACCGGGTTAAAACTTGGCGAGTACGTACCATGTCCTTGAAAAAACTGGGCTTTACAATCGATTGTTGGTTTGGCATCGCTATGAAACGCAACACCTCAGATGGATCATGGTCTTGGCGAGTACCTACAATTCTGAACCTTGGTTCCATCATTCCTTATCATGTCCTTGGAAAACCTACAGATAAATTCATGAAAGAAAGCAACTGCGTGAACACCACAGTCCCAACTCACACTAAACCTCACACTATTATAATAGTAGTAGCTAATGTGTAATGTCATAGTAGTTGTATAGTCCAACTGTTTGTCAACCGACTAAAGAGACCGGTATTATAGCCCAGCTGTGGGTCACATCTGGATGAGATACAGCACTGTGGGAGACTTCACACATTTGTGTAGTAAAGAATTGTCTCATCTTCATGTATGTGTGTATGTTTGTGTGTGTAGGATAACATTGCTGAAAGAGAGTGCTGCTCGGTGCCCTGTAAGTGTGGTGGACAGAGAGGACATAGAGGAGCGGTTGGCATGACAGGACCAAAGGTCTTTACTCTCACAGTTTACAGACTGTGTATGATGTTTTTAAAGATAGAATCTGGAATTAAATCTGTGTATATATCTATACATATAAATATGTGTGTGTGTGTGTTATTGTAATAGGGTTCACCTGGAGCACAAGGCTACGCAGGACACCCTGGTGATGAAGGCGGACCGGTGAGACCTTCACTTTCTTAGGCTTCTCCTTATTTTGATGTTTAAACGGTGAGCTAGACCCCTAAAGGTGAGCTGTGCTATCCGTCACCAAGATGTGAGTAAATGTTGAGAGGTGGAGCCTCCATGGATCAGACTCAGTGGCGAGCTAGAGGATTTGGAGGCGGAGTCAGCACCTCAAACTGGTTGTTGTTCTCGAACCGCCCCGAACTGTTGTTGCTTTATCCTTTTAAAGTGGCCCCGCCCATCAGGGAGACTGTTTCCATTAAAGGGGAACGATATTTAGGTAGGTGGAGCTGTCACATTAACATCCACATGGATGCAGGACACAAGCTTTCGACAGAACGTCGTCTTCTTCCCATGGTACATCCTGGTTTCCCCTACTGGTAAGTGACCCACGTGCACACGGCTGTCCACCTGATGTAGAAGAAAACATTGTTCATCAGCTGCACCTTCTTCCATTGATCCATAGTCCGTTTCCAATGTCCATTGTTGATGCTTTCAGCACTGGACAGCGGTCAGCATCGGAAACCTGACTGCTCTGTGAATCTGACACCGTTCTATCAGGACCAAGGCCATTGACTCGGACCACACGGTCCAGCCTTCACCCCTCATGTACATCGATGAGCCTCGGACTCCTTCCATAATATACTGTCCCCTGCAAACTTGGACACCCCACAAGATCCAGTTCTGGAGATCCAGTGTTCTAGACATGACAATGCGGTTCTTGTTTAACCCTCAAATCCTTCCTGGTTCCAACATCATTGTTGAGGATCAGATGTTTACATGCTGCTGAATGTAATACATCCACCTACCAACAGGTGGCGTTATGGAGAGATTAGCGGTCTGATCCCCTCCACCTCTCACTCCGCATCATCTCACAGCTGGCGGCTGTATTTTAATCAATATTATTGTTCATAACAATGATTGTTATCAATGTTCTTTCTTTAGGGTGAACGAGGACCTGCTGGTGTAAATGGAACACAGGGATTTCGAGGATGCTCAGGCCCCAGAGGAGCAAAGGTGGGATCATTACTACAACCACTATTATGAAAATGAAAGGTTTCTCAGCTTGTCCATCGTATCCTGACTGTGGTTCTCTGATTTCAGGGTGCACGAGGATACAATGGTGAAAAGGTAAGGATTGCATTAATGTTAATATTTCATTCTTTCTAAACTATTCCCGATAGTAAGTTCTGTTCTTGATGTTTTTAAATCCAGGGAGAACTGGGAGAGATTGGTTTGGATGGTATTGGTGGAGAAGAGGTACGTTATCTGATGACACTTGCTTTAAAATGCCAGGGGGATTATGAGCTTAATTCATATCTCTCTCTTTCTCTCTCTGTGTGTGTGTGTATCAACCAGGGAACAAGTGGAGCTGCTGGCTCCTCAGGAGAGAAGGGCAACCCTGGACTGAGTGTACTGCATTTTGTCATAACTAATTATTTCATAAGAATTTACGTTTTAAATAATAATTTTTATGTTAAAAATGTTTATGTAACCAGGGTCCTAAAGGTGCCAAGGGTCAGGCTGGAGATGCGGGTCAAACTGGTATTCGTGGAGATCCAGTGAGTATTATGTTGGGTAAAGTTTGTTGGTTGTAAAACGATGAATTGTGGATGCAAAGCCGAGGTAGTATACAGATGTGGGCCACATCTGGCCGAGCTATGGCACTGCAGGCCCATTGTAGCTGAGTCAAATGTCAAATGACATCCGGTTCACGTCTGCTAAAGATTAAACAGTGCTACCTACAGACCCAGATAGCATACAGATGTTGGCAACATCTGGCTGAGAAACAGCACTGCTGCTTCAAAGATGGTCCCCATATGGGAACATTAATATGGTCCACATGTTCCAAAACACATCTGGTCCACATTGCACAGACATTTGGTACTGATACCTGTATTTGTTTCATAGATGGTCCTCATATAAAAAAGATAACGTGGTCCACATGTCCCAAAGCACATGTGCTCCACATCTGGTAAAGATCTGGCAGTGCTACCTCCATGTGTCTCACTTTATTCTGAGGTGTGAACCTGGCGTGTATGAGCTCCACATCTTGCATTCACCAGCGATCCACCCAAGTGCTGTCACTCTGACACGTGGTCCACAGGAAAACGAGGGCCGTGGGCCGGTGGGCCAGAATCCTTTTTCTTTCTGGGTACCTATGTGACTCACTTCTGACTGAGGTGTGACCCTAATCTGGTGTGTATGTGCTCCAAGTCTCACATCCAGCATTGCTCTACCCAAGTGCTGTCCCTCTGACACATGGTCCACATGAAAATGAGGGCCATGGGCCGGTGGGCCAGAACCGTTTTGATATCAGGGCCATAATTCCATTATTATCCTGAAATGATTTCTTATTCCTCTCGTAAATAAATGTGATTTTGAACGTTGTGACATCGGTTAATTCTTCAGTCATTAATAAAAGTTCTGTTTGTTTAACAGGGAACCAGAGGACAGGATAACACGTCAAGGGGTCCAAAGGGTGATCAAGGCGACACCGGTCCTCCGGTAAACTCTCCTCCTGTTTATATAAACCTGTTTGTTACATGTAATTAATTTCCACAGAATTTAAACCGGTAAGGTTGGCATAGTATGAAGTGTTCAGTGTAACTGTGATGTCACTGTGACTAAAAATAACAGATAACATACAGAGAATTAAAAAAAAAAACATAAATTAACAGAAATAACTCACATCTGTCGCATGTGATCCAAAGGTGGTCCTCATAAGAGAACAATAATCTGGTCCACATGTCCTAAAACACATCTGGTCCACTTTGGACAGACATTTTGTATTGATACCTGTGAGTCATAAACGTCCCACATATAAAAAAGATCATATGGGTCGGATGAAATTAGGGGATGTGGGCCAGAATAACCCCAGATTTAGTTGTTGTCCTCTAGCGTTGGTCTGATCTTGCGCCATAGGCATTGCAACCATTATTCCCAAATAACAATCCCATTCACATACATTTACCTTTTCCACAGGGAGAGCCTGGAGAGGATGGTATTTCAGGAGGTGCTGGAGAACCAGGAAGACGTGTATGTTGTTCTTTTCTACTTTGCAGCGTTTTGCACACACTTTGCTCCAAGGTGCTGCACATGGTATGGTATGGTTGGGGTAAGAGCTCAGGTTACATCAATTAACCCCCATGAAGCCTTGCTCAAGGGCCCACATTGGTAATTTTATTGCATAGGAGGTTTGGATCTAGATAGTATACAGATGTTGCCCACATCTGGCTAAGAAACTGCACTGCAGGCACTTACAGAGCTCCATCAAGCTGGCCCAGGTCCGGTCCCGTGGCACTGATATCGGGGAAAACTGCTTTTGCTTCCATCAGACGTTTCATGAAGGCCCTCGTTTAGAACAACAGTCAATGGTCTTCCATGTTCCAAGCATCTCACTCCTCCAGCAGCTGTGGATCCTCTTGGTTCTTGGACATGCAGCACCAGGAAAGGGTTGTTCTTAATCCTGTTGTAAGCCGCCTGGACCAGGATCAGACTCTGTAGTGGACCGATGACCAGGTGCAGCTGCATCCTCACTGCTGGGCTTCTTCATCAAAGCTGAAATTAGAACATGAAGACCCTGGAGACTACAACCAAATCAAAATCAACTTTTGGGTGGAGGCTTTTTCAAACCAGCTGTATCTATGCTAATGTGTTTCAGAATGCCTTACATCTCCCCCAAACTCTAACCCCCCCCCCCCCCTTTATCTTTTATTTAAGAGAAATAGGTTTGAGGCTCAAAATGAGTCTGATGTCATTTTACATGGTTCCATAACGACTGTTAATATTTTGTCACAGGGTGCTGATGGTAGAAGGGGTCAGCGTGGGCAGCCTGTAAGTTGTCCTCAATTTCATATTATTATTTCATTTGATTTAAAATGAAAGCTCTGACTTAGTGAAGCCAATAAACAGGTACATTGCACCTATCGATATCCATTTTAGGGTCCTCCTGGAAGGGCTGGAGAAAACGGTCTCCCAGGGGAATCTGGAATCGGTGGCTCAAGGGTCAGTATTGCTTTGGCATTTAAAAATAACTGATGTGGCCTGAATGTTATTTGGAGATTGTTTGAATATTGAGTCGTCAGTATTAGATTAATAGTGTCGATTGTATGATGTTTGAATGGCAGGGTACCAGAGGACCAGTTGGGACACTTGGAATTAAGGGAGAGGATGGTAATCCAGGACCAAGAGTAAGTCTTCATTATTTAGTGTTTACTATAACTGTATCTTCTGCTCTGATTGTGTTTCTGGATATAAAATCAGCAAGTGACCCTAATCTGGTGTGTTTGTGGCCTACATCTAATCCGGGAGAGGTCCATCTAAATGTGACATGTGAGCCAGATGAAAACAGAGGGACGTGGGCCGGTGGGCCAGAATCATTTTGCTATATGAGGGGTTTGCTGATGTACTCTGTTAATCCATGGTACCTGAAACCTGTATTCTTTCTGATTACTGAGAGCAGCATCGCTCTGCTCGGACTGATGACTGGCTAAAGAAAGTCCCATGAGTTGGAAGGATTTACTTTTATTTGCATGCATTCTTCCAAATGTTAAGACTCGTAGTAAGAATTGATGGCTACTGAGTTATAAATTTTACGTTGCATTTGGGTGTTTCTCACATGAACAATGACACCAAGGGGCCCGTGTTCTCCCGAGCTGCTCAGTGAGAGCACTGCCTGAGGGGTAAGAGCTATGCTACTTAAGCATAGTGAGCATGACTGACGAACGGCCCTAGCCATGCGCTATAGAAAGACGAGCGCATACAAAAATGGGCGCCTTCTTTCTTGACTGTTTGGTGCCCCTCCGATTCTAGATTGCCACATGCTGTACTGCTACAGGGCGCAGTATGTGCTGGCCGGCACGTGGGCCGAGGGGGCGCCTACGGTCCCTGCAGGTGCTCAATTAGCTAGAAAGGTTAATGAGACCATGGGTATGCCAGGCGCTAATCCCAATTTTAGAAAAGCCAGCATGGTGATGCGTAACAATACAGGTGAAAGCGTTCCTCCAAAGAAATCTGTTCCAAATATGGGCTTCATGTGGATCTGCAGGTGTAGTAAGTCGCAGATGCTTCTGAGCCATCAATTGAGACGCCAATAAGCGCAAACAATGCCCACACACTTCACCCGACCACCTCAGAGAGCTAAACTATCCTGGCCCAGAGCTTCTTGGTCTACCAATCTAAAGACTGAGGGTTCAAATCGCAGGTCCATTGATGTTATGAATTATTGCTCCAGGGATTGGATACTTATTACTGTGTACTATGATGCAGTTGGGTAGAGCACCGCTGGTTGCATGATATGAGCTACATGTGCACCAGATTAGAGCAACACATCAGCCAAAAGTATCTCTGATGAAGATTTAGGCTGATCCAGACAGATCCGTTTTGGAAAATGGGAACCAAATGAGTTCTCGTACGAGCAGTGAGCCAGCAGTGTAGTCTGAGCCAGCAGCCTCTGCTGCCACCGTTTTTCATTTCGTCAGTTTTGGAATTGATTTTCAAACGTGGTTCCGTTCTTGTTCGATTAAAGATCTGGGTGGTCATAAACCTTGTTCTACATCCTACTGTGGATCTGAGCGTGACTTGGCGAATAGTAACACTATCTGTATACGGTGCTGCTGAGGTAGTCATGGCCCGCATCTCCCAGTCCATACGGCGGATGTGTTTTGGCAGTTTGCTGGCCTGAAGCGATAAATGTGTACTAGTACCAAGAAGTGTTTACTTTTAATTCAAGACACACTTATCTGTTCAAACAACCCAATCTAATCACATTTCTGCCTGTCTTTCAGGGTCCTGGAGGACCCCAGGGGCCACCTGGAGAAAAGGGAAGACGTGGTGCTCTTGGTCGCAAGGTATGTCACAGCTTTCCAGTGTTTAGATATCAAGTGCTGGTTGCCATATTTATTATAAACGATGTATTAAATGAATTTTAAAACACTTTTAGGGTGAACCTGGAGACCCAGGACCTCCAGGAACTGTGGGCCCAAATGGATCACGAGGGGAACCTGTAAGTTGGGAGTCACCAGCTCATAAGATATTTTATTTCTAATCTTATATGGTTTGTTTGGAAAGAAACGTACTGGAGATGAGTATGAAGACCTGGGAACAAGTAGTGGAAGCTAGGTTGAGAAGGTGGAGCTCATGCCACCAAAATTCAGTTGATGGAGAGGTATAGAAAAAGATGCAGCATTGCACATGGGAGGAGCTGTGGTTTTGTATGAGAAGTATGTGGGGGTGGTTTAGAATACGTAGAATGACAGTGTGACAGCAGTGAGATCTACAGTGGGAAAGCAGTAGGATGCTTTGAAGGTGGGGGTGAGGCTACGTCAGGGATCCATGGTCAAGGATGAGCTGACGCATGAGGGACAGCACAAGTATCCATGGAACATTATTTAGCAGAATGAAGGAAAGTTAAAAGGTAGCGGAGAACGTGGTGGAGAGGAAAAGAAAGTATCTTCAAAAAAGTTCAAAAAACTTCATACAAACATCTGATTTTAAAGGGAGAAGATGGTCAGGATGGATTTGGCAAACCCGGTCCTAAAGGAAGAAAGGTCAGTGGGTCCATCTTGTTAAAAACCTTCTAATCTTTGAGACCCCAGTTCTAAACCTGTTCTCAGAACTTTCACATTTCTTTTCTAACTTGTTGCCTGTTGGTTGCCTCTACTAGGGTCACGGTGGAATTCCCCATTCCCATCCAGGGGAGAAAATCTTGGGCGCTGGGCATTGGCGTTAGCCCTGTCCTGGGTGTAGCTGCCCAGCACTCGAGATGTTCTCCCATTGATGGTCATGGGGAAGCCCCAGCGACCCTCGTAGAGGAACAAAGAATGAATGAATAACAATGGTATGTGGAAGAAGTGTGTTTTGAAGAGTTTTTTAAAAATGCTGAGTGTGTACATACACCTCTTCTTGTTTTGGTCTACTGATAATTAATTCCGGCCCTCCGGCCCACCGGCCCACGTGAATGATTTTCATCTGGTCCATGTCAGATTGACGGCACTCTGGTGGAGCGCTCCTGAATGTGAGATGTCGACCAGATACACACCAGATTAGGATTACACCTCAGACAGAAGTGAGTCAACTGGGTACCCAGACAGCGAGATGATTCTGGCCCACCGGCCCACGTCCCCATTTTTATCTGGACCACAAGTCAGATTGACAGCACTCTGGTGGAGCGCGCCTGAATGTTATGCAGAGCTCATATACACCAGATTGGGGTCACACCGCAGACAGAAGGACCATAGTAAAGTCCAGCGGTGGACCAGCAGTGCTGTATCTGAGCCAGATGTGGCCCACATCTGTATGCGATTTGGGATGCTATCAGTGGTTTGTTGAAAATGCAGCGGGCGAAAGTGTCACTGTGTTGTTGTTCCTGTTCGTTGTTCTTGAACGTTCATGTGATGTTCTCAATCCACTGCAGGGTGATGAAGGGTTTCCTGGATATCCTGGTGCAAAGGTAAAATGATTACTGGTAAAGTTGTCGTCATGACAATTGCAGGTGGAATCAATAATTAATCAATGAGAATCGTTTTGTACCTGTAGGGAGCAGCTGGAGAGTCCGGAACCAAAGGGGGACCAGGGAGCAAAGGAAATAGTGGACAAAGAGTGAGTACTACTATTACTGACCACTACAAGACTCCTTCTCCATTATGTTTACGTAGGTTTCCTAAGAGATGCTCAGGGTATGCTCAGTCCATCACACTAATCCAAAATGTTATCCTGGAGTTTACTGGGAAAGGCTACAGCCCTTATGATCCAAATCAGTAGAAGCAGCATAGAACATTTTTTGTAACTACAAAGTTTGTGGCAAGGGTGGCACGGTGGTTTAGCGGTTAGCACCTCTAGCAGTCTCTCAGCGCTGGGGATTCCTGGTTCGAATCCCGATTTGGGTGGAGTTTCCATGTCCTCCACGTGTCTGCGTGGGTTTTTCCAGTTTCCCTCAAAAACATGGATTCCAGGTAAATTGAATGTTCTAAATTGCCCCATATAGTGTGTTTGTGTGTGTGTGTGTGTGTGTGTGTGAGTGAGTGTGTGCCCAGGGATGGATTGGTGCCTTTTCCTGGGTGTGTCTGCCCAGCGTTGGAGATGTTCTCCTCCTGGATGGTCATGGGGAACCCCACCGCGACCCTCAAAGAGGAATAAGCAGAAGATAATGAATGAATGAAAGTTTGTGGCAGCTTAGCGCTTGAATATGCACGAACCCTGAGGTATGCCTCGTGTGGTTGAGTCTGTTAATGCACACACCAGCTCCACCATGCTGGACAGGTCACACTGCCCAAGGTTTCCCCTGGATGTTCATTGGTATAGTCTCCAGCACCCCTAGTGATTGTACTCAGTATAAGCAGGTCAGTGCCAGTGTTGTTTTTGTTTTCTAGGGGGTCGCCGGTTCTATTGGAGCGCCTGGACAGAAGGGGGAGCTTGGTTACCGTGGACCTTATGTAAGTACCTCAACCATTGACCCCAAACCTCCTCCTCACGTCCTTACCCTTCACCTACAGTCCCACTGAAGCACCTCCAATCACAACGACCTCCTCTTCAGGTACCCTCCCTCCTCAATCTAACTCCCCCTCCATCTCACACCCCACATGTGGAACATTTGCACAAATGACATTCAAAATCACTCCATCAATGTCCAGCCCCACCCTCATCCAGCTCTCTCTTCACCTCCACTACATTCTTTAAATTAACTCCCACCCCATTTCTCCTCTCATCCAGCCCATAATAGTACAGTGTGAACCCACTGTCAATAAGTAGGCAGGCTATAGACAGTCAGTAGTTTCAGGACTGTAATGGTTGTGTTTCCACAGGGGGATAAAGGACCGAGTGGACCGGGTGTGGAGGTAAGAGAGCAGCACCGTCATGGCGCTGGATTTTAAGAACTGTTCTGATATTGAAGTGATGCCGCTCTAAAACATTGCGTCTCTTTCATTTAGCAATCGTCTCAGTGTGACCTGGTCAAAAAGATCAGAGAAAACTGTCGTATGTATTTTAGAATCCACTTTAAATTCCCAAATATTTGGATTAATCGGAAAATAATGAATGAATGACATTAATTTGAACTTTTTGTTTTCTGTTGTAGCGTGCTGCTATGGTGAGTGGAACCTTTCAATTGTACCTAAAAAAGTTTTGCTTACATCTATATTTAATTTGTTCATAGTCGTCATGGCAACCGCTAGTTTGTGAAGGAGTACAGTAGTGATGTTAACTGTTAATGAGAGATTATAGTCGTCATGGCAACCACTTGTCTATAAAAAATTATAGTTGTCATGGCAACCACTTGTCTATAAAAAAATTATAGTGGTCAAGGCAACCACTTGTCTATAAAAAATTATAGTCGTCATGGCAACCACTTGTCTATAAAAAATTATAGTCGTCATGGCAACCACTTGTCTATAAAAAAATTATAGTGGTCATGGCAACCACTTGTCTATAAGGGATTATAGTAGTCATGGCAACCACTTGTATATTAGAGATAATAGTAGTCATGGCAACCACTTGTATATTAGAGATAATAGTAGTCATGGCAACCACTTGTCTATAAGAGATTATAGTGGTCATGGCAACCACTTGTCTACAAAAAAATATATAGTGGTCATGTTAACCACTTGTCTATTAGAGATTATAGTAGTCACGGCAACCACTTGTATATTAGAGGTTATAGTAGTCGTGGCAACCACTTGTCTATAAGGGATTATAGTTGTCATTGTAACCACTTGTCTATTAGGGATTATAGTAGTCATGGCAACCGTTAGTTCGTGAAGGACACCAGTAGTCATGGCAACCATTGTTTTTGAGCAATTTTAAACGTCTATAAGGGAAATATCATGACATGGTAAATAATTCACTGTACCCTGTTGGTTTTAGGATCAAGCGAGTGCCCCCTGTATCCCACTGAACTGGCCTTTGCTCTCGACGGGACGAGTGATAACAGCGTCGCTTTCAACACTGCGAGGGACACGGTGCACAACCTGCTGAGTGGTCTGACCATCACAGAGAGCAACTGCCCCCGAGGGGCTCGGGTCGCTCTGCTCCTCTATAACGACGACGTGACCACCGAGATTCGCTTCTCAGACGCCGTGAGGAAACAGGCGCTGCTGAAACAGGTCAAAGACCTAAAACCACTGGGGACCAACCAGCGCAACCTACTGACGGCCATTAGATTTGTGGCCCAAAACACCTTCAAGAGAGTTCGCAGTGGCTTCCTGGTGCGCAAAGTAGCGGTGTTCTTTGTTAACGGTCCTGTACAGAACAAACAAGAGGTCGCTCGCTCAGCGCTTTACCTGTCCAACGCTGGCATCACCTCCGTCTTCCTGCTGGCCAGAGAGGACAATGAACTGAGAAACAACCTACAGGTGATCAAACAAAGCAGAAAAGGTTAAAGGTATTTTCACGAAGGTGGTCCTCATACGAGAACATTAATATGGTCCTAAAACTCATCCGGTCCATGTTGGACAGACAGTTGGTTCTGATACCTATATGAGATCATGTGGTCCTCATGTCCCAAAACACATCTGCTCCACAGCTGGTAAAGATCTGGCAGTGCTACCTTCATGTGACTCACGTCTCACAACAAGGAGCAATAAAAATGGGGGCCGTGGGCCGGTGGGCCAGAACTATTTTGCAAACTGTAGAATGTACCCCCCCCCCTCTGTTTATCACCACGCTCATAAAAGGCAGTCATTTAGTTGGGTTCACCCAGGGGCTGTCAATCTGACATGCGGTCCAGATGAAAATAAGGGCCGTGGGCCGGTGGGCCAGAATCATTTTGCTATCCAGACGGAGGTCCCAAAGTAAAAGACAATGCTTGATGAGACCTGGATTTTTCACCTTCTCACAGAGAGACAAGAAGATAAAGAAGTTTAAAATTGAGTTCATTAGCGGGATGGGACCGATAAGATGCTCCGCGGATAAAGTTAGGGAGGTGAGATGGAGGTGGTTTGGACATGTACAGAGGAGGGGATCCCGAGGATGTGGTCAAGCAGGAGGGGGAGGTTCACCTATGTGGTGAAGGAGGGCATGTAGGTGGAAAATAAAGATTCAGTGGCGCGAGCCCTCTAGTGGATAGAGCTAAATAACAAATAAGAAAAGGACAAATACCATGTAGGGAAATGATTCTGGCCCACCGGCCCCCCGTTTTCATCTTGACCACTTTAGATTAACAGCTCTTGGGTGGACAGAAGTAAAAGACTCCGTGTTCTGGGACCTGTGTGATTTACACAGGGCGTCATATTCGATTGATAGCAAAATAATTCTGGCCCACTGGCTCACGGCCCACATTTTCCTCCGGCTCACATGTCAGTGACCGCACTTGGGTGGCCCACATATACACTAGATTACGGTGGCACCTCAGACTAAAGTGAGTCACATGTTGGTAGCACTGTCAGATCTTTACCAGACGTGGAGCAGATTTTTTTGGGACATGAGGACCACATGATCTTTTTTATAAGTGGACCACTTTTGATTCTCATAAAGGCATCAGAACCAAATGTCTGTCCAACATGGACCAGATGTGTTTTAGGACATGTGGACCATATTAATGTTCTCGTATGAGGACCAGCTTTGAGCAGTCTATCTCCAGATGTGGTCCACATTGATTCTGTTTTGTCTTTTAGCGTAATAACACTCTGATCAGGGTTATCAACCTTCCGTCTCCTAGCGCGGCGGAATATAAGACTGTTCTCAGGACCGTAGCTGAATGCAACATCTGTTTTGGTAAGCCATCCCGCTAACACTATAGCTAATTTAATTACAGCAGCGTGAACCGAGAGTAACTCCTAAAAATATACTTTCCAGATGCCTGCACGCCCAATCCGTTCTGCGGCTCCAGGACGATCGGCGGCAGAGGGAAACGCGCCTCAGTGACAGATCTAGACGTCGACGTGGGATTCATCATTGACAGCTCGGAAAGCACCTGGCCATCCGTCTTCACTGAGATCAAGCGCTACATCGCTAACATGGTGGACAAACTGGAGATCTCAGCCGAGCCGGCCTCCAGCAGCCATCACGCTCGGGTCGCTCTGGTCCAGCAGTCGCCGTACGAGTACGTCCACAATAACATCGGCCTTCCGATCAGGGTGGGCTTCGGCTTCACGGACCACAAATTGGAAAGCGACATTCAGAGTTTCCTCCTGGACAAAGTAGAACAACTGGAGGGGGGTCGGGATCTGGCGGCGGCACTGCGGAGCACGGTGGAGAATGTGTTTGAAAAGGCCCCACATCCACGGCAGCAGAAGTTACTCGTCCTGTTCGTCACGGGGCCCGTGGAGCGGAGCGAGGAGAAGCTGCTAAAGGCCGCCATCGAGGTGAAGTGCAAAGGCTACTTCATCGTGGTGATCGGCGTGGGGAAACAGCTCAGTGCCAGAGACATGTGGGTCCTCGCTCAGGTGGCCAGTGAGCCCTCGGAGGTGTTCTTCAAAATGGCAGACCGACTCTCGGGCTTCGCCGACAACCACCTCCAGATGTTCGCCCAACTTCTACCTCAGTACCTCAGCTGTAAGTGAGTTTAACATTACGTAACATGTGACTCGTGTTGGAACGTCCTCACGTGCCTTTATGTTCTACGATGCAGTGGAGAACGCATTTTACCTGTCGCCCGAGGTGTCCAGACGTTGCCCTAGTTACCAGAACGACCAATCAGACGAGGCTGCCAGACCACAGCAGGCTGATGAGTGAGTCGCTCACCTGAACTCATGATTCCAACATGGCTGCCGCTGGACATCCCACAGGTTATATAAGATTAATGATTATTTTATTGTTTGTTCAAAGGAAACGCCATGAAGAAACTGAAAAGGAAGAGGAGAACAAACAAAACCACAAAGGTATGTAATCTGATCTGAATACGGGGCTGGTGAACATCTTACATTCCAAATGTGGAGCAACCCATTAGCCACGTACCCCGCAGCTTGATTGTCTTTGCTGACAGAGCGGGGGCGCCATAGTGCCAAGAGGGCGCCATCTTTCTGCAGAGTGGATCACTACAGAACTCCAAACTTCATGTGGCCTTCAGATTATCTTAAGAACTTTGCGCAGAGAGCTTCATGGAATGGGTTTCCATGGTCACATGAATCCAAGTCCAGTCCAAAGCGGCGGATGCAGTGGTGTAAAGCACACCCCCACTGGAATCTAGAGCGGTGGAGACACGTTCTCTGGAGTGACAAATCGCGCTTCTCAAATGCAAAATGGCAACATGCCCACGCCATCATCCTCAACCCTGTGAGCGATGCGGGCAGCAGGGTCAGGGAAAAAAAAAAGCTTGAAGCCCCGGAGAGCCGAGCTCAGCTGCTCCATGCTGGAATAACTGAATGTTATTTGAACATCTGCTGTATCGTTATAACGTCGTGTGCTCTTATCTGCAGAAGAAATGCACCATGTGTCCCTGAATGGACGTGAAGCAGATACACCGCTGAGTTCACCTGCCGTTGGTAAGTGAATGTGTTTTTATACATTCACAATAAAAATGTGTAGAATTAAACATATTAATATTGGTTCAGCAGATTCAATGAGAACATTAACATGGTCCACATGTTCCAAAACACACCCGGTCCACGCTGGACAGACAGTTTGTACTGGTACCCATATACACTATATTACCAAAAGTATTTGCTGACCCATCCAAATGATCAGGGTCAGGTGTTGCAATACCTTCCATGGCCACAGGGGTATAAAATGCAGCAGCTGGGCATGCAGACTGTATTACAAACTTTTGTGAGAGGACGGCTCGCTCTCAGGAGCTCAGTGAATTCCAGCCTGGAACTGTAATAGGGCGCCCCCTGTGGAACAAATCCAGTCGGGAAAGTTTGGTGGAGGGGGATTATGGTGTGGAGTTGTTTTTCAGGAACTGGGCTCGGCCCCTTAGTTCCAGTGAAAGGAACTCTGAATGCTTCAGCAGACCAAGACATT
>JAOUQT010222003.1:0-17584 GCA_025769995.1 Xyliphius kryptos
ATATACTTATCCAATTTGAGCCATGTTTCAGTTAAACAAAGTACATTTAATCCCTGATCAGTAATAAGTTCATTTATAATAAGCAATTATAATATAATATAATATAAATATATTTAATAGTCCCATCTTCAGTTCAACGGTGCAGGCTGTATTATCACAATTATGTAGTTTAATATTTATTATGTTATTAGAATAAACTATTTGTATATTTCTATATGTCTTCAAATTTATATATTCTGATTTAGCCCGGTGAATAAACACTGTCTCAATATAATGAATCCTAGGTGAAGACTTTAAGCAGCTAGCAGATAGTCGGAATAGCCTGTTTGCCTGCTCCCTGGCCTTGGCTCTGTATTGTAGTTTAATTAGCCCTGTTTTAAGAATGTCCTATGCTGCAGGATAATAGAGCAGCACCTTCCCGAGCGGGATGGATACCATCCTGCCCTAACAGGCCAGTCCTTACAAATATCTATGAAGCCTACATAGTTTTCTGAGCACCACCTGGACATCCAGCAGTTCAGTGACCATAACTTGCCGTACGTTACATCACCACGCCGCATTGGGAGAGGACCAGAGCAGATTACTTCATCGGACATCGCCTTCGATAATTTACACACCTATACAATATTACTCTTGGTAACCGTCAAAGGCGTATATCATTAGCTTCAACATGAAAAACTATCTTAGAGAACATGTGCTTGCCTAAGATCCTAATATTACCTAATATGTCAGCATGACAGCTGTCAGGCAGAAGTTTGACCAACTTACCCAAAAGGAAATTTCTGACCTGTTCTGTGCGTTACACTAAAGAGAAGAGGGCACAAGACAAGGAGGATGATGCGCAAGATGGCATCTTTATTAGAGAACACATCTTACCTCACAGCACAGGGCAAATCCAAACAGTTTGCGCTTGAGCGTTTCCATGAACCAATCGTATGTACTTAAAATAAGATCTTATCTTATTTATGTACCTATGTATCTTATTTTTGTGCTCAAAGTTGTACTCTTGCATGGTATGGAAGGTCCTGCACATTTTTATCAAAGCAGTATTGTTGGATCATAATATACCAAAAGATTAATTGGGTACTGTGCAGAAATACCTGTCAGCACTTGTTGTGTTATTATAGTACTATAGTTTTAACTGGCAATTAAGGCAATAATGCAATAGAATTACCACAAAAGCATATTCACTGTAATGAATGGTTTAATTGATTCAATACATATAAAATAAGAGAAATAGAACAGTTCTGTGCAAGTAGCGGTCACGTGTAAACGCTCAGATCTGCCATTATTTACTGTTGGTAAAGGCTTAACTTAGCTTTATCATCTAAATATGATTATAATCCCTACATCATGAAATAAACAAAATCTTTTCCAATGTGACTAGTAAGCAAATAATTATAAATATGTTTGTATATAGAATGAATCTGTCCTTAAAAATAGTAAACGTGTTCTGTATAAAAAAAAAAAAGTAAAATACTGAAATCATCAGACGTCTGTCAAGAAAACTTCCTGGCTTTCAAGAACAAAACTCTCTTAAAAGGAAATTTATTCCAAAGGATCAGGATTGCTATGGCAAGCTTTTTAACATGTAATAAGTAGCAGAAATTGCAATTGGAGATATCAACCATTTCTTGCTGACTAGTTATAAGTCCCAAGCCAACGAAAGATATCTGCAAATCCTCTCTCATTAGTCAAACTGTTTATTCTTAATAAACAATGCATTTCTTACTAGTGGAAATTTACACTCGATATGTTTGGAATACAATTACGACTAGTCAGCATTTGCCCGTACTTACAGATATGTCTAATAACATTAAATGATAGCTCTCTAGTCAAAATGTACATTCTTGATATCAATAATTATATTCTTTCTAGTAAACACTCTAGGCTATTGAATATATTTACTATTCCCTGTAGTACTAGTCAAAATTAAATTGTAGATATTAAAAAGCAATTTCCACTAGTCAAAATAAACAGATTTCTATAATTTTGACATGCCAAAGAACGTGAAGTTAGAGCACATACCCGAAATGGTATGTAAATTAAGGCGACAAGGATGTCGTAGCAGCATGTGGGCCTCCCATTACGTGGCTGGTATGGTGCAGTTTTACACAATACAACCATAGTTATCAGATATCTGTAAGTCATATGTTGACTAGTCAAAATGTATGAGTCTAATGAACACTTAAATTGTTACTAGTCAGCCATACTGCTTAAATGTTAAAACATCTTGCCATAGTGTTGTAGCTTTCGCCAATATCCTGAATTAGTTATATATATAAATCATCATCCAGGAAGCTGAAAGGTTGCTAGTGGCTTAAAACAAGTGAAGGATTAATAAGAAGTACTGATAGTTTTTCTAATGCTAGCTAATATTTACTCATAGTTAGCAACTCAAATTTTTTACCCAAATTATGCCTTGGACTTTAATACCTGAATATGAATTTAAGATTTTATATAATCCAAAATATCCATCTTGCTATCTTGTTAATTAGCTGCTGTGTTTAGCTATTTCTTGGGTGGATAATGCTAGCTAGTAGGATATACTGCAAATCTGCTAGCTAGCTCAAAATATTTTCAGTTTTTCAGGGTTTTGTTTTGTTTTCGACCTGAAATAAGGTAAGTATATACAGGTGCTATTCAAAAATTTGAATATCATGAAAAAGTTGATTTATTTTCATAATTCCATTCAAAAAGTGAAACTTGTATACTATACACATTCATTACACACCGACTGATATATTTCAAGTGTTTATTACTTTTAATTGGATGATTATAACTGACAACTAATAAAAAACCCAAATTCAGTATTTTAGAAAAAATACCTTGTGGCACTTAATACCTAGATGGGGCTCCTTTTGCCCGAATTACTCCAGCAAGGGGACGTGGCATGGAGTCGATCAGTCTGTGGCACTACTCAGGTGTTATGTGAGCCAATGTTGCTTGGATAGTGGCCTTCAGCTGTTCTGCAATGTTGGGTCTGGTGTATCGCATCTTCGCATTACCCCATAGATTTTCTATAGTGTTAAGGTCAAGTGAGTTTGCTGGACAATTAAGCACAGGGATACCATGGTCCTTAAACCAGGTACTTATAGCTTTGGCACTGTGTGCAGGTGCCAAGTCCTGTTGGAAAATAAAATCAGCATCTCCCAAAAGTTGGTCAGCAGCAGAAAGTATGAAGTGTGTTAAAACTTCCTGGTAGACGGCTGCGTTGACCTTGGACCTCAGAAAACAAAGTGGACCAACACTAGCAGATGACATGGCTCCCCAAACCATCACTGACTATGGAAACTTTAAACTAGACCTCAAGTGACATGGAATTTAATTGTCCAGCAAACTTACTTGACCTTAACACTATAGAAAACCTATGTACTGTAAAGAGGATTCCTAACACTGCAGAACATCTGAAGACCACTATCGGAGCAACCTTGGCTCTTATAACACCTGAGCAGTGCCACAGACTGATCGACTCCATGCCGCGTCGCGTTGCTGCAGTAATTCGAGCAAAAGGAGCCCCAACTAAGTATTGAGTGTTGTACATGCTGATACGTTTTATGTTTATACTTTTTAGTTTGTATTTGTCTAAATTAATATTGAAATTTTCTGAGATATTGAATTTGGGTTTTTATTAGTTATTATAAATATATGAAATCAGTCTGTGTGTAAGGAATGTGTATAGTATTTAGTTTTACTTTTTGAATAAAATTGTGAAAATAAATCAACCTTTTCATGATATTCTAATTTTATGACCAGCACCTGTAGAGATTTTTATCAGCCAACAGACATGTAAGATACATGTGCAGTTTAAAGTTATTTAACTATTAGCATTATTAGCATTTAGAGGGGTTTTATAAGGCTTTTGTGGAAAAATCTGGCTGTTTTTATATTTCTTTCTTTATTTATTTAGCTAAGATTATTGCTAAAGAACTAACCGTACATCTAACCATGAACAAATATTAGTAAGGACCAGTTATAAAAGGCATGTTTACTAACGGAAATACAGTTAGAATTCTGGAGTTTTTTTTTTTAAGTTTATGTATTTAGCTTATGCAAGACGACACTATAAATATTTGAGCTTAAAAAATCTGCATTAATAGATGTTAATTGACTAAATACTTTATGGGTATTTCGCATAAATTGAGAAAGTTGTGCGTGAGGATATAAAATAAAAGCATATTCACACTTACAGTGCACCCGGAAACACACATCGATTCACAGCGATTTTTATGTTACAGCCTTATTCCAAAATGTATTAAATTCATTCATTTCCCTCTAAATTCTATACACAATACCCCATAATAAAGTGAAAACAGTTTGCTTGTACTTTTTATTAAAAATAAAAATAAATAAAGGTTTGCGAACTCTATTGAATTTTCTACATTTCTGCATAAATATGACCTGAAACAACATCATATTTTCACAGACTTTTTCTAAAAGTCATTTATTTATTGAAAATGAGCCAACATCCAATATTTGACAGTGACAAAAGTATGTGAAGCTATAGGATTAGCAGTAAATTTGAAATTGAAGTCAGGGTTATGAAATCAATGGGATAACAATCGGGTAAGGTGTTTTGTTTCATCTGTTTAATAAAAAAAAAGAGATCTATTAAAGTTTGTGCAATAAAATAAACAAACAAGTTCAATATTTGTTTCATTTGTTTTACTGGAGCATCTTTATCTACTTTTAGGACTTGTGAAATTCTGATGTTGTTTTTGTTCATATTAATGCAGAAATATAGAATTTTCATAAGGGTTCGCAATATTTCAAGTGCCACTGCCTTTGTTAATTAATATAAAGCACAGTTGCCAGCAATTACAGATACTACAAGCTTGGCAGTTTTTGCAATTATTCTTTGCAAAACCTCTCTAGCTTCATATGGTTTGATGGGGTGCGTCTATGCACAGCCATTCTCAGGTCTCTCCGGAGATATTCAATCGGGTTCAAAATTGAGGTTATGGAATGGCCAGCCCAATTCTCAGACCTTAATCCGATAGAAAACTTGTAGGAAGATATCAAAGATGCGGTTTCTGAGGCTAAACCAATAAATGCAAAAGAATTGTGGGATTTAGTCAATGCAGCCTGGGCTTGAATACCAGTTGACAGGTTCCAGAAGATGGATGAATCTATGCAAGACAGATGTGAAACAGTTCTAAAAAAATCTGTGTTTATACTGAACTTAATATTGTCAGTTATTCACAGGAATTATAAATCATGAAAAAGAAGATACATACAGTTTCATCTCAATACATTCGATTATCATCTAAAAATTTATTTCAGTAATTTAATACAAACTGCATACATGAAATTCATACATCATATAGATTCATTACAAACACAGTGATTTATTATTCCAAGTATTTATTTATGTTGATATTTATGTCTTACAGCCAATGAAAACCCAAAATCATTTAACACAAAACACCTGCAAAATCTTCCCAAGTGTTTAAAATGGTCCCTTAGTCAAGTTCAGTAGGCTACACAATCATGGAAAAGACACTGGCAGTCATTGACACACTATACAAGGCGGTTAAGTCACAAAAGTCATTGCTAAAGAAGCTGGCTTCTCACAGAGTGCTGTATCCAAGCATATTAGTGCAACGTGGAAGGAAATAAGTGTGGTAGAAAAAAGTTGCACAAGCAACCGGGATAACCTAAGCCTTGAAAAATTCGGGGGGGGGATTCACAACTGTCACTTTTCTTGTATCAAGCCACTTACGACCAAAAGATTTACCTGGGCCAAGGAGGAAAAGAACCAGACGGTTGCTCAATGGTCCAATGTGTAGTTTCCATATGAAAGTAAATTTTGCATTTCATTTGGAAATCAATGTCCCAGAGTCTGGAGAAAGAGAGGAGAGCTACACAACGCAAGTGGCCTGAGGTCTAGTGTGAAGTTTCCACAGTCAGGGATTGGTTTTGGGGAGCCATCTGCTAGTGTAGGTCCACTGTGTTATATCAAAACCAAAGTCAGCGCAGCTGTCTACCAGGAAAGTTTAGAGGACTTCATGCTTCCCTCTGCTGACAAAGCTTTTTGGAGATTGAAATTTCATTGTCCAGCAGGACTTGGCAACTGTCCACACTGACAAAAAAGTACCAATACCTGGTTTAATTACCTCAGTATCACTGTTCTTGATTGCCCAGAAAATTCGCCTAACCTAAACCTCATAAAGAATCTATGGGGTATTGACAAGAGGAAGATGAGAGACACCAGACCATAACAATGCAGAAGAACGAATCGCCCCCATGCTATGCCAAAGGAGCCCTGACCAAGTACTGAGTGCATTAAGTGTACATACTTTTTAGTTATGTCTGTTATTATTTATTTATTTTTTTTTCAGTTGGTCTTATATAATATTCAAATTTTCTGAGATAATGATTTCAGGTTTTCATTGGCTGTAAGCAATAAACATTAATAATAACAGAAATAAACACTTAAAATAGATCACTGTGATAGATCACTTTATAATGCATCTATATAATGTATGCATTTCCTTATTTGTATTGAATTACTAAAATAAATTAACGTTTTGATGATATTCTAATTTATTGAGATGCACCTGCATTGAGTTTTCAAAGACAAATGCATACACTGCTATTTTTTTAACAGTCCAATGTATTTTTGTAAAGTACTTACAAATGATATACATTTCTCTTAATGTTTTGAGTTAGAAAAAACTGTGCAATGTTTCCAGTGAATAGAAATAAAAAAATATTATAAAGAATTTGTGCTTAACTTGAGTTTTTTTTGCTTTTTTTTTTAAACACTGCTACTATTTTGACCACAACTATACATTGCTGCATTCATATTATCTTTGACCTTGACTATTCTCCCAGTTCCTGCTGCTGAAAAACAACCCCACAGCATGAAACCACTTTGCTTCACTGTAGAAAAGTCTCCACAGAGATTATACTTGCCATTCAGGCCAAACAGTTCAACATTTGTTTCATCAGACCAGAAAATTTTGTTTCTCCAAGTCCGAGAGTACTTACATGCCTTTTGCCAAACTCCAAACAATCTGCCTTTTGCCATTTACTGAGGAGTGGCTTCTGTCTGGCCACTATATCATACAGGCCTGATTGGTGGAGTGCAGCATAAATGGATGTCCTTCTGGCATGTTCTTCTCTCTACACAGAGGAATTTTGAAGCCTGTCAGAGTGACCTTTGGGTTCTTGTTCACCCAACTAAAGCCCTTCTACATCAATAAATTGGATTGTCTGGGCTGCCATTTCTAGAAACGGTCCTGGTGGGTCCAAATGTCTTCCATGTATGGATAATGGAGAAGACTGTGCTCATTAGGAGCATCAATGCATTGGAAATTTTTCTGTCTCCTTCCCCAGAGCTGTGCCTCAATACAATCGTGTCTTGGGGTCTAAAGACAACTCTTGGACTTCATGGCTTAGTTTCTGCTCCAAAATGTACTGTCAGCTATAGGACCTTATAAAGACAAGTGTGTCCCTTTCCAAATCATGACCTATCAACTGGATTTACCACAGGTGGACTCCAATCAAGTTTTCAAAACAACTGAAGGATTAAGATTGGAAACAAGATGCACCAGAGTTCAATTTTTAGTGTCATGGCAAAGGCTGAGAATACTTGTGTGTGTGTGACTATTATTTTTTAAAATAAATTTACAAAAAATTGAAATACACTATTTTTACTTTGTCATTATGAGGTAATGTGTGTAGATTTTTAAGGGTAAAACTTAATTTAATCCATTATGGAATAAGGCTGTAACATAAAATGTGGAAAAAGTGAAGCACTGTAAATACTTTCTGGATGCACTGCAATTAATTAGAACCTATGTTTTCTTAGGTCCTTTTAAAAAAAAAAGAAAAATAAAATTCTAAAAATAAAATTCTAAAATAAAACTAAACCATTAAAATGGTTGCAAAAAAGTCTTACCATTTTTGGTCATTAAACCATGTGACAAAAATAATCAAAGATAATCCACCCTGAAAGGTGAGACCTGGAAGTTGGAGAATACAGGAAGTGGTCGTTGCTATGGTCACCAGCCAGGGCGCGACTTTATTAGTCGGAGAAATAAGGGTCCTCCATTATATAAATAATTTTTTTCTAGCATGCCTGTCAGTCAATGCCGTGGGTGGAATCTGAGCTGTCCAGATCTGGGTGGAGTGCACGGTCGGGTTGAGGTAGATTCGTTCTGGCGTATTCTTCGTACCATTCCTACACACAAAAAAAAAACCCAAAAAAAAACACAAGCATGTCATGATATACCCGTGATGACCTCATTAACCTAATCCATACAGAGGAAATTTTTTTAAAAAATACAACTAAAGGACCTCTTGCTATCTGGAGACTAGCAAAATCCCCACATTGTAAACAAGATAATATTGTCCCTACAAAGAAATAACAAAATGGTCGACACAGCATAAAAGTCTTAAAAATGTAAATGTAGCATATGCTGATTTTATTTGGTCAAGTATCCATTTCTTCAGCTGGCTCATCTGCTGTGCAGCCAACCATTGTGAGACGATGATGACATATGGTCAAAAGACTTTGTGTCAAAAGACTCTGTTGTAATCTTAAACAAGTGAGTGGACATCAGGGATAAAAGGAATATCTGTCTTATCTGACAGATAAGATATTTACTTGCATGTTTATCATCCTCTCACATGCTGTATTTCTCCAAAATAAGTAACATTCTAAACATTCTGTCTCTACTATGCTGACCAATTCATACACAGAAGACACTGCCAAATGCATCCCTAACTGCTTTAAATGCAGCCATTCTTTTAAAGTGGCATCTCTTTTGACATATAGGCTGGCATCCTATTTTGGGACCATGTTAGTCAGCGCCATGTTGCCAAAACTGTAGAGCTGTTGAATTATTTGGGGTCAAGTTGAAGGATCAAAAATAAAAAACTGATCACATGACTTGAGGGATTCATATCTGCTCTCAAACTCATGAATTAAACCGCTCAATACATCAGACTCATCCCTGTCATTATGATTTCTGTACATCCCTTCACTGTCAAGCAATAGAGTCAGCTGTCCAGGGCCAGACACAGCAGTGCAAGTATGTCAGAGACAGAGATCAGGTCTGCAGGGGGTTTATGAAGACAATATCCAGGTAGTACAAATGCACTTGCATTTAAATGTGCTTGCATTAAAAATTTAATTATACCATGGATTGCTATCTCTCTCTCTCTCTCAGTAACTTGTCTCATACCTGTATCTCCTCTCGATACATCTTCATGCTCAGGTCACTTTTAGTTCTAGACCTTCGGCCCTGGAAGACGAGACTTGAGTGCTAGGGTTTAAAAAATGTAAAACAAAATTACCACAGAGATAATACATTAATCAGAGTGCAGAGAATAAGTCATTTGGAAATATATGTGCACTTGTTTGTGCACACTCACCCCATTTTTGTCCATTGACGCACACATATCCTGCAAAGAGTTGATGTTCATCCCAGCAAGTGTGTGTTTGTAAAGTTCCAGGGTCTCTAACGCTTCAGGACGAAACACTTCTACTTCAAAAACAATCCCCTTCTCATCTAACACAAACATACACAGGTGTTACACAGGGTGATTTAACATAGGATTCTACAAAATTCATTTGAGCACAGGTTAGGTAAGTACACACACACACAGTCATGTTTTTTATATATTTGTTAGGACAGTCTATAGATTTTTTTTATAAATGTAGCTTATTAATGCTAACCCTCACGGTGACCCTAACTGTTAAAAACTAAATATAAACATTTTCCTTGTGATATCCAGCTAATGTTCTCACAACTATATAAAGACATGCCCATACAAAGACATAGACACACACAAACCTTGCAGGTCATCTTGTGGTTCTCTGTTTTTGCGACTATAGTTCATCCGGAAGACAAAGGCGTCGAGGATAAAGGCGACGATAATAGTCATGACAACCTAAAAGAGATCAGTCATGAGTGTAATGTAAAACGTGCACACATTCAATTCTCTTTTCTAAAATATTCTTTTTACAGTGGAACATTTTATACACTTGAAGTTTATAATAAATTATTATAACTAAAAAGGAAACAGGCGACAGCGGCAAGGGAAAACAAAACTCTGTGAGATGGTAAGAGGAAGAAACCTTGTGAGGAACAAGATTCAGAGAGAAAACCCTTCTTCATTTGGGTCAAATCAGATTAAACAGTGAAAAGTGAAACTATTAGGTATGATCATTGTAATACAGCAGTTAATGAATGTGGAGTGTATCAGAGTTCAAACCCTCTAGATCTGCACCTAAGAGTAAATAAATACTGTAAGTATGTAAAGTTTGTAAAGTAAGTGAAATGTTTTAAATATAACGCATATTTAACATGAACAAGTAGACCAAGTGCTGTACAGTCTATTCAAGGCAAATATAGTTACAATAATCAAATAAATTATAAGAAATTAAACAAGACCAAAGGACGGCAGGGGAAAAAAATTAAAAAATAAACCAGAAGGTTCAAATCTATCATTAAAGCATTTTATTTATTTTTGTTTTCCTGTCTTAATGGGCTGTGGCAATGGTTGGTCGATTCAATTATCTGGCGTTACGTGCCAACCAATGATAATTTTTTTACGCTCTGTTTTCTTGGTGTTTGGAGAAATGTGCACGTGGAGCTCAATATGATCTGTTGTTGAGTGTAGCTTTTCGCTATCTTGGTTTAGTCTACTCTGACGAGTTGGATTAACCAACTTGTTACTCGATATTGGAAGATGATTCACCAGTCTCTGGTTGGCTCTGCCCATAATGCCACATAACTCCAAAATCCCCAAGTTTTTTTAAAGACTATCCCAAACATAGTCAGTTATTTTTTAACTGGGTGTGCACTTAGATAATAATATTATTATTATTAATAACAACAACGCATGTAAACTATAAATTGCTATAAATATATAGTATATAAATATAAATATATAGTAACAATAATAGGTCTACCACTACTCATAATAATAAAAATAAATAATAATAATAATAATGCAAACACAGGAAGACATGAATACTCCAAATAGAAATGTCATGGGTTGTCCTACCGGGAATCAAACCCAGGTCATTCTTATTGTGAGGTGAAAGCACTACACACTGCACAACTGTGCCTCCGTAATAATAAGAATAATAGTGGGTATGTGGTCCTAGGAGGAGGGGTGGCCCAACTTCATTGACCTAGCTTTGGGAAGCCAGTTTGCAAAAGTTTGTGAACCCCTGCTTTAACATATAAATCAATTGTGAAATGAATCCAGCAGGAAACATAAAGCCAATGAAGTGATGCCAGAACCTGAATAATGTAATCCCTCTTCTTAGTACCAGTTTGTATTCTAGCATCAGCATTTCTTCCAAGCTTTAATCGTGCCAATGATTTCCTGAAAATGCCCAGATACAGTTAATTATAATAGTCAAGATGAATAGATTCCATGGATAGCATCCTGACCTATCAGGTACTTAAACTTCCAGTAAAGCATCACATGATTATTAAAGCACATACAGTAGTTCAAAGTTACATAGCCATGCCGCATTGGGATGGGGCCAAAGCATACTCCCTCACTGGACATTGCCTTCGCAAATTTAAACTCTTCTATGTTGCCGATGGGTCACCCTGTTGAGGGTTGGGGGATTGCCAACACCAAGACTGGAGTTTATGGCAGGAACATAGAGATTTCCTCAGTGTGAATGCAGATATGCCCTCAAAAAAATATTTAGGGGTAAAAACGAACTTTGACAATTAAGTGAAAAGACGTATTTTTATGTGAGGATCTGATAATGATAAGTGGGGATCTGGTACACATATCAGTAACATGGTTATTATTATAAGAATCACATATGAACACACCATAGTGACGATGTAGAAGGTCATAAAGTAAAGTCGACTCCAGTGACTCGTCTGTGAAGTCACACCCTCCTGTAAGACAAACAACATTTAATTAGCTTGATACAGGTTCATAGTTTATACCTGTCCAAATGACTGGAGGAGGTGTGGATTATACACGCAATCATAATAAAGGAGCCGTGGCATACTGTATGCTCTTGTAATTTTTTTTTTCTTGTAATTAGTTGTGTCCTGACTGGTGTCAATGTTGATAGAGACATGCCCTCTGTACCAACAAGTCTTAATAAAAGATGCGTGGCCTCTGTACCCGTCAGTATTAATAACAGAGGCATCCCCCTGTAATGGACATTCTTAAAGAGGGAGGTGTGTCTCTTGTTTCTATTCAATATAATAAAGGATGTGTGGCTTACCATAGTAATGTACCAGTTGTTAACAACAGTCAGCTCAAACAGTGTCACTGAGAAAATAGAAAGAGAGAGAAAAAAGAAAGAAACAGAAAAAAAAATCAAACTCTGACTGCACAGAGATTTTATACGCTGTGAGTATACACTATATTTCCAAAAGTATTTGCTCACCTGCCTTGACTCACATATGAGCTAATTCATAGGGTTCATTATGATGTCGGTACACCGTTTGCAGCTAGAACAGCTTCAACTCTTCGAAGAAGGATGTCTACAAGGTTTGGAAGTGTGTTTATGGGAAATATTGACCATTCTTCCAGAAGCACATTTGCGTGGCCACACACTGATCTTAGACGAGAAGGCCTGGCTCTCAGTCTCTGCTCTAATTCATTAGAAAGATGTTCTATCGGGTTATGGTCAGAACTCTGTTCAGACCAGTCAAGTTCATTCACACCAGACTCTGTCACCCATGTCTTTATGGAGATTGCTTTGTGCACTGGTGCCCAGTCATGTTGTAAGAGGAATGAGCCAGCTCCAAAAAAGTTTTGAATGGAATTGTCCAAACTATCTTGGTATGCTGAAGCTTTGATACACCTGTGGCCATGGAAGTGTTTGGAACACCTGGTTCTGATAATCTGGAAGAGTGAGCAAATACTTGTGGAAATATAGTGTATGTTTGTGTGTGCGGGTGTGTGGGAGAGAAAGAAAAAAGCAAACCAAAGCTGGTGAGGATGTTGTTGAAGTTGTTGAGATAGTAGTACCCATCCAGTAGCATTGTCTGGTTGCCGATGGTTACATTGATTTGTCGATATGCATCAGCGACTGTGCTGGTGCTGAAAAACACAAAAATAATAATATTATTATTTACCTTAGGCTGTGTATATATGTGTGTGTGTGTGTGTGTGTATTGTACAGAGTGTATAGCTTACTTGCAGCAGTTGGGATAGACAACACCAGCAAAGAACTCCATCCCCACAATCGCAAAGGAGTAATAAAAAATTATGAGAGTAAGTCCAAGACTACAGAAGAAGAAAGAAGGTGAGACTGAGAAATTAATACACTGTAAAATTTTTTATGAAGTGAATGATGTAATTATTGTGCCCTCACCTTGCCATGCGGGGAAACAGCTCAAACATGGTGTCCAACACGTTACGGAAACGCTTCTTAATCTTAAACAATCTGCAGAGAGAAACACACACATGATTATATTATGCAGATAAATATAATTAAAACCATTATATTTAAGAGTTGACCTGTACACACACAGACACACACACACCGCAGCAGCTGTAAAGGTCTCAGAACCACGACGAAGTAAAATGGTTCCATGTGAAAGACCAGAGTGATCAAACCCAGGAATGCGATGACCGTCACTGAGAAGTCAAACCTGAGACAGGAGAGAAGAAAAGTAAGAGAAAAAAAAAAAAAAAAAGAGAGTGTATGCTTGCGTGTGTGTGTGTGTGTGTGTGTATATATGTGTGGGGGAGTCTTACAGGTTCCAACCAGAGCTAAAGTAAGTCATTGGACCAAGACCAGTAACTTTTAGGAGAACTTCAACACCATAAACTTTTGGTGTGTGGGTGGGTAGATGGGGTGGAAAAGAAAGAGATTATAAAATTTTTGTTCAGTAAAAATTAAATGAATTGAAAACAAAAATAATTATTTCAAGTAAAAACAACTTACTTGTGAGAAACACAATGTAGCTCCAGGGAACAAGTCGTGACCAATTAAAATCACCTGGACACAAACACACAGACACTCTCCTTTACACATGTGGGATATTGGACGTGTGCAACAACTAAGAAACATACACACACAAACACTTACTGTTTAACATGTTTGTCTCCACTAGAATCCAAACTCCATTAACAGTCACTACGATATCTAAACAGAAGAGAACACAAACACATACTGTACATTATATACAGTCCTACTATAGTCCTGAAAAACTTTCCATTGAAAATGATTAATGCAGCTAACCTTATACTTATTCAACTAAAAATGGCATTTTTTGGTTCTTTTACATTATTTTACATTTCTGTAAAAAACAACAACAATAACCGGCGAATACACAGTTACGAATATCAGAAATTTGTATTATTTTAAAAATGTTTCCAGAAAAAAAACTTACACATTATGTACTGAAACACTTTGGATTTTACCACCAGGTTGAGACCTAAACAACATTAACGTACAAATAAAATAAAAATTTTACATTTAAATTACTGTATACAGATTATATCTTAACACACTGCAAGCTGCAATATTTTTAAATAAAATACCTTTAAAAATAAGGAAAGCTGTTCGCGGAAGATCATCGAACCAGTGTTCGCCACTACGCCGAGCCTACATCAATCACACACCCACAGTATTAACTAGTCTGGGGTTCATCTGAAAATGTTTAAAAAAAAAAAAAAAAAAAACACATTCTTTGAACTGACCTTCCACTTCAGACCCATCACCTCATACACATTGTAGAAATCCTCCAGGCTAAACACACACACACACACAAAAAAGTATCATTATATGTGTTGCACAAGCAACGATGAATTGTTCTTACAAATATATTATTATTATTATTATTAATCCACCTAATATTTGCAATGCATATCCTGCTACATTTTTTGTAAATATCTAACAAGCACTGTCTGCCATGTTCATGTGAAGTGTGCTTGTTTATAGCTAAGGGAACTGTTAATACATTTACTTGCTACATTGGTTTTTCTGCAAAAAAAAAATAAATCCAATTTAATTGAACAGACCTTTTGGTTTTTAAACTGCTGTAACTTGATACATTTATGAGCTATAAGCATTAAAATCATCTCCGGCTAAACTAAAACCTGTCAAATTAAGGTCAGACTGCAATCTTCCTTCACTATTTAAGACACTTAAATGCTGCTCCATTGCACTAGAGTTGATGATTTAGCTAAAGTCCAACGAAGGCCACTGACTGCAATTTAATACATTTTCAAAATCGTTCAAAAGATCTTTTTTAATTGAAACTCCACTTTGCAGAGATACTTTCTTATCTTTTAACCAAGCTCATCGTTTGACAAATTACTTTTGAATTACAATGATTGAAAGTACCTATAGATAAGTAAGCAAAACAGATCCTGATTTTTTATCATTTGCATAAACTGTCAATGCATGTAAACTGTCATAACTCTTTACAGTATAATGAACAATAAGGCGTCCTCTTGTTCACAACCTACCAGGTTACAAGTACTTTTGGACTTACTTCAAGAAATGCAAATCTAGATGTATTATTATTATTATTATTATTTTTATTATTAATATTATGTAATATGTTACTTTTTACTGACATTAATGTAATAGTCACTCATATTATGATCTGGCACATTTTACATCGGATGCCCTTCTGATGAAATTTCTCACCCTTTCAGGCATACATTGTTTCACTGAATTAAGCCCATGACACCTCTGGTAAGCTCAATAGTGAGATCTGTCATCCCAAACCTACTCCTTCCCATGTGCAACATATAAAATCATATTTCGCATGTGTTACACTGAGATTCCCATAAAAGCTGTTCTGTCCGTGTAATCCGAAGAATGGATCCTTTTTCCGTCTTACAAACTAAGCCACGAAAAGACAGGCATCGTATTCTATTGATTCTCAATAAAAATCAATGGAAAAAACGTCTTTTTACTGTTCTGTCCCCACCAATTTTAATTCAGATAGACAGACAGATTACATAAAGACCGATCCGGCAGTAAAGTCTTCGGTGTATTATTGGACAAGTCTTTATTTGTTAGCTGTCTGTCTATCTAAATTATTCCCAAAATTAGCGGGGACAGAACAACCACAATGCTAAGCAAATACAAAAACAGAGATGGCATACTTCCACACTGGTCTCCCGTGTGGTAAAGGCCTTAACTAGTCGTTCCAGAGCCATTAATACATGCTCAGTGTGTTAATTTCACTGACCACAGCCTACAACACACATCTGATTTCCTACCAGACACCACCATGATCTGTTCTTCCCCACTGCACCTGAACCTGTCTTAACCACACACACTGACTAGCTCATTCATCTGCTTCTGACAGTTTAACACCTGCCTTTCTGCCTTTTATAAGCAAAACTATCTTATAGATCCCAACATTATTAGGTTTTACTTTAAAGCAACATATTGTACAACAGAGAAATTAGAAGACAACAATCATAATGAAGGCTGCTAGGTTTTACAGCAAACAAGTAGAAAATGTGACAGTCATAATCTCTAGAAGATTCACACCAGATTTTAAGTAAGAAATAACTGTGGGGGGTCTCCTATTTTATTTTTTGTAAATATACAAAAAACACAGCATTAAGTGAATATAATGTACATAATTTGGCCAACATTTATGTATTAATTATTAATTTTTCGGCCTTTTATAATATTCTAATTTTGTGACGCACTGACTTTGGTTTTTCATCGGAAAATAATCAAGCCATAATCATCAACATTAAAAGACCACACATAAGCTAATCAATATTGTTCAATATGACGTCGGTCCAGCCTTTGCAGCTAGAATAGCTTCGACTCTTCTAAGAAGGATACTTTTGGAAATATAGTGTGTGTGTGTGTATAAATATAATACCTGAGCATGGGCGTTTGTGATTGGTTGAGAGCTATAAAAGTAAGGAAGCGATCACGTGCCCTCATTCTAGGTTGATAAAAACGCAGCAGTCCATCAAACTGCTTCAGAGAGATTCCATCGGGTCTCTAAGATGCAGATATACACTCACAACAATCACAATGTGTTCATTTCAGTACAGTTTATAGAGCATTGTATGTGTGTTTGTGTGCGTTTACCTGGCGGCTAACCAGCAGCTGGAAGGCGTGTTTGATAGCTGAGCGTTTGTGTAAGAGAAGAGATTTAAACTTGACTTTCTCTACACCATTAAACGTATCGAACACCACGGCCAGGAGCTTAGGGATGGACAAAAAAAAAAATTATTTTTCAAATTCCTAAACTAGGAATAAAATAAAAACTGAAAATGTATTTTTAACAATTACAGTATAGTAGAGTGAAAATACTAAAACTTAATCATTACACAACCTTAAATTGTACAAAAGTACAAAATTAATCTTTAGACACAAAGTTTTTATATTTTTTACAACAAAATCTAGTACAATGTTAAAGCATTAATATTACTGCTCTGTGATAAAGTTAAAATCACCATGGAATTCTTAAAACATTCCTAAACATTACTGTAAGAATAATAAACATACACTTATTTTAAAAAAGAGTGTAGGACTGAGGGTAGCAACCCTGAATGTAGGGGCAATGACAGGGAAAGGTAGAGAACTGGCTGATATGATGCAGAGAAGAAAGGTGGATATTTTGTGTGTGCAGGAGACAAAGTG
>JAOUQT010222106.1:0-17582 GCA_025769995.1 Xyliphius kryptos
ACTCCTTTATAGGGGGGTCTTGCTAAGTGCCTCCCATTTCTACCTGTTGTCTGTTCCATTTGCACAACAGCAAGTGAGATTGATTTACAATCAGTGTTGCACACTAACTGGACAGCTTGATTTCACAAAAGTGTGCTTGACTACATTGTATTACATTAAATATATACATATATTTATCTCAAGAATCAAGAGTCTGTGTGTGTCTTATACAACTCCACATGTTGCTTCAATTACCGCAACATTACACAAACATACACTTTAGAACCCTGTGGAGGTATAAATATTCAGTACCACTCACCGAAAAGCGGCTCAAAATTTTTGTGATTTTTAGCAAGTCTCCGCAACTGATTTAGGGTGTGTCAGTGTGTCTTTGCTATGGTAACGACCAGGGAAAAGACAATGAATCGTTTTTGCAATTAATCATGATTAAAAGCGTTACAATTAATCAATCATATATTCACAAAAAAAATACAAATAACTTTAGACCACGTTGCGCAACTCACAGAGAACAAAAATAAAGTCCCACTTGCAGCCCACGGATCAGTTTACTTTGTTCTTACAGGAAAAAACAACTTTTCTTTCAAATGTATATAAATATGTACATTTAATACGTTTAATAATTTGTGTTAATTTACACACAGCGCTATGGTCTGCATAGTCACTTTTAATTGCAAAATGTTATTGCGTGTTTACTGTTCCTGTGATTTCTGGCACTTTTTTGGCAAAGATTAATCAGTGCATAATAATCGTATAATCCTGACAATAATCTATTCCTTGGTGTGTTTTCGGTGTCGCATGCAACAAACCAATCAGCGTGTCACTTGCAGTTGCATTTAAAAGCCAATTACATGTAAATTAAGGTATAGATTAAAATAAACCTAAACCTGAATGTATCACTGTGTCATCTGTGTTGACACCAGGTTACTGCACTGCACATTAACCAGTTTATTCTTCTGTACTTTAATACTAATCCTAACCTTAATAAATGAGGCTTTGGCCTTTTAAGCCAGATGACTGTGGGTTTGAGTCCCATATGGGGGGGGGGGGATTGTATAGCAGAGTGGCAGAGAGTGATCTTGAGGTCGACCTTTAATTTATGCTAAAACCTCCTTTGTCCTTCCATTTAATCTCATTGTTGCTCAGGAGAACATACAGAGAACTTTATAAGAACAAAAAAACAAAAAGCATTTTTTAAAGAGTAATAATGCTACAGACAGACTTAACGTCTCGCTGCAGGGCAGAAGGACAGGTGCCCTTTTTCAAATTCATTAAACATACTGTGCATACTGTACACATGCAAAGTGAATTTAAAAGCAATTTCTTTAACAAACTAAAAAAACTTGTTCTTAATAAACAAAAATCTACATTTTAAATACTTTGGGTTATGTTTGTTTTTCGCCATCTTGCCTCCTAACATCACAAATTAAAAAAGAAGGGTAACCAGCAAACGAATTGTGGTTACCATGGCAACCAGAACACTGTGTGTCTTGATGCATGTCTCTCTTTTATTTTTTTTATCCAAAATCAGATAATCATTAATTATTTAAATTTTTTTGATAATAATTTAATTTTTTACAAGCTTTTGGGTCACGATCCAACATGCATCAGCCCCCCCTCAGGGAGCCACATTTGTAGCTTTACTGAATGTGGGATTCAAACCACTGATATCTGAACCCCCTAACCACGGAGCTACCACACACTCCAGTGTTCAGCACCTTCACCACCACGTCCTTTAGCATTTCTCATGGCTTTCAAACTGAATGCTGTTACCCTCGAGTTGGTTAAAAACACCTGCCTCTCACATCGCTGTGCTTAAATAGTTTTATTTAATGGCGGGGCCTCGGCTCCTGAATCAAACTCGGGAAGTGTGAACTTGCACAACTCAAGCAGCTGTGTGCAACCTCAACCTACAAGTCACCACGAAAACTTTTGACACACCAGTCCTTTCCTTCCTCTTTATCACCATGGATACGTGGGGGATGGGGGGAGGTCTAACTTCTTTAAGTGTTTTAAGGTCACAGCTGCAATGTACTGTAAAGAAAACTACAGTAGACTCCTGAACTACGAACTTGGCATGATATTCACACCGGCCACTTTATTAGAAACAATGCAGTTTTATTTACTGCACTTTGCAGTTGTACAAAGAAGGTGTTTCACCTGATACTTAGTTTCTTCGCTTCGAGTAAATTGTGGGCAGCAACCTGTGTACACTGTGAGACAACAGATCAGTAAATATTAATTCAATTTGTATTGATCATTATTGACTTCCAACTTCCTTTATTCAATAAAAAAAGTAAAATATTACACTTTTTTATTATAAACAGATTTCTGCCAAAAAAAATTTAAAAAGTGCAGGGATGGGATACTCATTGATGCACAGTGGACTCAGACATGAATCAGAACACCGCTGCAGACACAGAAGCCCAAAGTAATTCATACTCCGAGACTGATACTGTACAGAAAACTATTAATACATTTAATATCTGTGCTTGATATATAGTCAATATATAATATTATAGTCTTTAATACATATAAATATTAACATTTCCTAGAGTAAACGTGTTTGTAGAGGTCAGTGTTTGTTTTGTTGTCTTAATTTAATAGGGAATGGAGTCGAGCTGCACACTGCAGAGCAGACTTATTACAGTTGATCTTATCTGACTTTTTAAATCCACTAACTGTTCTATACACGCAGCGCTGATCACAACGGCTAGTCTGATAAATATTGTGTGAAAAGAAAACTGATTCTGAATCTCAATAAAAGGTAAATAATTTTTTTGTTGATTTATTTGAAAGATTTAATGTGGGAAAAAAAAAAGATCGTATTTAATCATATCGAACCGTAGGAAATTTTTTAAGTATCGAAAATAAAATAATTGTTGGCTTATAATAAATAAAATAATAATAAAATAAAATAATTGCTATCAGATCAAATAATCATCAAGGCTCCGATTTACACCCCATCAGCTATCATCTCATATATTACATCTACAAGGAGACACAATAAGGTTCATTCAAACAATATCATCCGCTTAATCCTCTACTAAGGTCACGGTGGCATTCCCCATGCCCATACAGGGGAGAATGTTTCATAACATTCATAACAAAAATACGCATTCCGATAGGCAAACTTTAGACCAAGTGGCACAACTGGAACGGAACAAAAATAAAGTTACACTTGCAGCACACCTGACACGTTTCTATCAAATGGATATTTTGGTGTTTTTAAGGGACACAGGTGATTATTTTTACTTGATTTTTAACAGGAATTAAATATTTTGCATTAATATTCAGCAAAATCCCAGCAAAATTGTCTATCTAAATGTGTTTTTGATTTATCTTAGATGAATATCAAACGTAAGAAACTGTGCATTGTTCCTGTGATTTCAGTTTTTTTTTTGGTGAGGTTAATAATGCAGACATTTATTATCCTTCACTTAATCCTCTACTAGGTTCACGGTGGGGTTGCCCACCCAGGGAAGAACTGTGCGCCCATCTATCGCTGGGTAACGTAATATAGCTTCTATCGCTGGGTAATGCCCTATACAGGGCAATTTAGAGCATTAAATCCCTGTTTTTGGACTGTGGGAGGAAACCGGAGAACCTGGAGAAACCCACACTGACACGGGGAGAACAGATCAGAATTCAAAACGGGAATCCCCACCGGTGAGAGGCGAACGTGCTAACCACTAAGCCACCGTGCCGCCTGATAAGGTCAGTTATTGCACAATAATCGTAATTATTTTTTAAATAATAATCGTACCATCTGTAATCGTTTCAACCGGAGTGGACACACCATAAACATCACAACGCCAGCATCACTGCAATGCTGAGTATAGTCAACTACCCAAATAACATCAGTTGTATGGGGGTCCTGATTACTAGAGAACATACCAAAGGGGACTAACAAAGTATGTAAAAAAGCAGAAGGACTACAAAATTTAACTATAGAACTACAAAGTCTATACGATAGATGGAAATGATTTAATTGACATTAAGTACACACACTGCTTAGTGTTACCTTTAGATGTTACCTTTAGAACAAACGTCCAAACAAAAGTGCCATATATTTAAAAAACAGATCATCACGCATAATGAGGGTCTAAATATATTTTGATTTTCACATACAAATCTTTCTTGTTACCAGATTCAAATCTGCGGAAATATGCAAATTAGGACAGAAGACCTGACCTCGTCCAGAGTTACTCATATTCAGCTGTTTCCTTAAAAAATCTATTTCAACAATAAAAAAAATACAGCCTTAAGTCAGAAGCACAGAAACCTACAGTTAGTACCCTCCTCTAGATTTAATTACATCTTAACAAGAGAACACAAGAGCACTGAGGCATCTGAACAGCAAAGAAGAACGCATCACAAATCAATGGTGAGGGTTAGGGGCCTTGCTCAAGGGCCAACATAATGGAACTGGAAAGACGAACACAGTATGAACTGTAGTCCACGAACAGATGGACTACAGTCTGTAATTATAGAACTACAAAATCCATCATTATAATGAGTAGAACTGGTAGAGGATGGCCCACGTAAAAGCAGCCCGTCTCATATAGTGTGGATATAAAAGGTGGGCTGCTTTTTTGTGGGCTGTATTATGGACAATATGTCGAAAGGGGGCGTGTCCAAACATTTGACAGGTACTGTGTACATACACACACACACACACACACACACACACACACACACAAGACGACTTAAATCTCACCTTCAACCAACACCACGTCCTTCAGCTTCTCCACAGCTTCAGCAAATCGTGCCACGTCCCTCAGTAACGGTGGTATGTCCTCCACATCGATAACCGTCCCCTCCACATTCTCCGGACCCTTGGTCTGGTTCCTGATGAAGCCCCAGGTTCCCGCCGTGTGAAATGGAAAACCAGCGGCACTAGGGCAGCGATTTAGACCGGTGGATCTTCTAATGTTGGCGGCGGGTGACGGGGAGCCCACAAGCTTATTGTGCAGCGGGGAGGGAGTCCCGGGACACGAGGCGGGCACTGAGAAATCCAGCACCGGCAACGTGGACGTTCCATCGCAGACGTCTCTGTGGGGCTGCTCCTGCAGGATGGCGAGCTGCGTTCACACGGAGGACACAGAGTCAATACAGCAAGCAATCGATTCAGATTGGTTAACCCCAGCTTTCATCTGCACTACATGGAACAATGCATTAAGACACCTACAGTGTTAATTACAGGACATTCTGAGTTGGTCCTTCCATTTAATTTGCAAAATTTGGGGAAATGTTTGATGTTGACTCACAATCTACATTCTAGTTCATCCCAAAAGTGTTAAATAGGGTTGAGGTCAGGGTTCATTGCAGGTCAGTCAAATTCTACAAACTGCCTTTCTTAAACTGTTACCACAATGTCGGAAAACAAAAATAGGAGTGAACATTAGGGACGACCTTCAGCTTCCACAAGCAGTCAGGTGGGGGTTAGCGTCTCAAGTGCAAGTCGCTAACTCTTCCCTTCAGTGGAATCTGGGTGACTAAATGCGTACGGCTGCCAACAGACAGTGGACTGGCGGTGCCATGTGCTCCGTTCCTCTCTCCCACCCCCATGATACAGCACCAAAAGGACTGCCAGCGCAGGACACGGAAATGTTAAGTCACGTTTTCAGGTAAAAAAAAAAAGCCTCATGGGTAACTTTGATACACCTGGGATTTAAACCCACACCCTTTAGATTGATGGCCACGCCCTATCTGATGTCATCTTGGAAATATTCAGTTTTGGGCCACACTGCACCCTTATAACCACTAATTTAAGTGGTGTAGCATAGATTATTGCTGAGGGTATATAAAAATCAAACCCGTGGCCATGCATTCTGTACAATCGTGTGCAAATCTCTTCCAGTGCACAATGTAATGTGACTCAAACCCCAACCAAAACCCTTAAGACGACCCCCCCACCACCACCACCACCACCACAAGTTCAATATGAGGGCGTGACCTCAGAGATGCTGTTTTGAATAAATGGGCAATAATGCAAAACTCAAGCCTTTCGGAAGATTGGATGCTGGTTCAAGGTGCTGTATGTGTTATTTTGCTTATAAAAAAATGTTAACGTAATTAGAGGGCTCAGAGGCATTTGTCCTCAATTAACCCATTTGTCCAGTAAAGTAGTAGGCAGCTCTGTACACGACATCCAAGGAGCAATAGCGGTTAGGTATCTTGCCCAAGGGCACTTCATCCCTAGTACTTGTGAGACTGGAAATCAAACCAGAGAACTTCAGGGCTGGTTCCTTAACCCCAAACCTACGACTGACCCAAACGAAACAATAAGTGACCTTACTTTTCTGAAACTTTGGCAGAATGTCACGACTCTGACATACTTTTCTGTGGCTCAATGTGCTTTCCACAGAGCCTTAAGTCAAGACGTATAAACCAGGACACAGCCCTCTGCAATGCTCTCTTCATTAAGGTGGTTTTAAATGCACTGATTGCAAAAAGTCAATGCAAACTACTGCCCATGTGGTGGTTACTCATCACACACACACACACACACACACACACACACACACACACACACACACACACACAGTGTGTAAATAAGTAGTTAGTAAAAGTTAATAGGTGATGGATGATACAGTAGTTAGTGGCAGTTTACGTTAACAGAGGTTTATTTAAATGTTGTCAGTGTAAGTTTAAGTAAATAGAGGTCTATTTAAATGTAGTTAGTGGCAGTTTTAATTAACAGAGGTTTATTTGAAGGTGGTTAGTGGCAGTTTAAGTTAATGGAGGTTTATTTAAAAGTAGTAAGTGGCAGTTTATGTTAATAGAGGTTTGTATGAAGGTAGTTAGTGGCAGTTTAAATGAATGGAGGTTTATTTAAAGGTAGTTAGTGGCAGTTTAAGATAATAGAGGTTTATTTAAAGCTAGTTAGTGGCAGTTTAAGTAAATAAAGGTTTAAAGGTTTATATGAAGGTAGTTAGTGGCAGTTTAAGTTAATAGAAGTTTATTTAAAGGTAGTTAGTGGCAGTTAATGTAAATAAAGGTTTATATGAAGGTAGTTAGTGGCAGTTTAAGTTAATGGAGGTTTATTTAAAGGTAGTTAGTGGCAGTTTATGTAAATAAATGTTTATATGAAGGTAGTTAGTGGCAGTTTAAGTTGATAGAGGTTTATTTAAAGGTAGTTAGTAGTTAGTAGAGCCCTGCGTTGAGGCTAAGGAAGCTGAACTCACCGAGCTGCAGTGTGATGCAGGATTTCCTGACTGACTTTTCTTTGAAACTGAAGCTACTTTAGACAGATCCCTTTTCTTCCGAGAAAACATGGCCCGGTTCCGAACGACCCGAATTCTATCCGAATTTGCAGAAGAGAGGCGCGCGCTTTGTCATCCCACCGTCGTCCAGTCGGTCGCTGCTGCTCGTCGCGTGCGCGTGTTCCGAGTCCGACCGTGCGCGCACACGAGCTCACGCACGCGCGTCCTAACGGCTTTCGCTCGAGCGCAGCAGGTCTCTCAGCGCCTCAGGGAGCCGTGTAACGTCGAGTTAACATGAACTTACACTTTCGTTAAAAAGCGTCGAAACACGACAATATACACGTAATAACGACGTAGGAGAGTCAACAAAGAAATGAAGGAGCTGCTACTACAACCAACACCACCCACAACTGTATCAGAAAAGGTAGAGTACGTGAGGGGAAAAAAGTATTGGGACGCCTCCTAATGGTACACTTTAAATTATTAGCATCCCGACCTGTATTTTGGTAAGTTTTTTTTTCCATCCCCAACATTGTGAAACGTTTAGTCTAGAAACTTTGTTCTGTACAAGAACAAGTTTGGTTTAAAACCCACACAGTCATGATCTCGACCCTGTGGAACAGACTGCGGTTCTATTCATCTTACATTGTTTGCTCACATACTTTGAGGAAGGTTCTGTTTGGCCTGACCTAACCCCCAGTGTACAAAACATGAACTGGTCAGTTAAGTGTGGGAAAACATGACAGAAACCTTGATCTTCATCCAACATTTGGTCACTGAGCAGACACTTTTATCCAAAGCTCTTCAGAAGTATCTCAACTTGATAGTTGAGGTCAGAACACAAGTTTGATACAGCCTCCTGAAGCAAAGAGGGTTAGGGGTCTTGCTCAAGGACCCACATTGGTAATTTCAATATACCTGGTATGTGAAGCTACAACATTCAGAGAGATGGCCCAACACCCTAACCACTGTGCTACAGCGCCCCATACCCAATCAAACAACGAGATGATCTAGAACAAGGGTCCAATGAGTTTTCACTTTATCAATTAATGTTAATAAAGCATTGAAACACAAAATACACACAATAAAGACAAAAGAAATAAAGGAGCTTCTTCCTCTCCCACTGCTGCAACCACCACCACCCACAATTGAGAAAAAAAAGGTATTGGGACACCTCAATGTTCAAATTCAGGTCAATTATAAACATTCGGAGCTGTATTTCGGTCAATTTTTCACATCAAACCCTGTGGAAAGTTTGAGAAAGACCCAACGTTAACATTGTCCAATCACACTTTGGGGAATGTCCCGTTTGGCCTGACTGAACCCAGTGTAAAAAAACATGGGCGAGACAGTTCAAGGTGGAAGAACTTGACCGGTCTACACAAAGCCCTAATATTTACCCAATCAAAGAGCAATGGGATGATTGAGAATGTTTCAACGTAACAACATTCCTATCAGCATGTCTCTGGACTGTGGAAGGAAACTGGAGTACCAGTTGTATCCAACCATCAAAATTGTAAAGCTTTAGGTGGCTTTGAATAAAAGCATTCACAGAATAATGTCCTCCTCATGCCTGCATGTATAGTCGCTCAGCAACAGAAAATACATAAGATGCATCCGAAAGTATCCCAAGTCACCTCCTGTAGTGTTTGAAAGCATTTACCTGAGGCATTGATCCAAAACCTGCAAAACAAAAACAATATCCACATACTTATGGCGTATTATGGCGTCATGCTCGTAAAAATGGAGCAGCCGAAAGTAATTTCGTCAAACTCTTAAAATTTTTATTTCGTCTGTTAACAAAATTAATATTGCAGTACAATATATTCCTTCTGTTATGTGGTAGAAAATGTTCAGAATGAATTAAAAGGCACAGTTGTTTACAATATTTACATGTCTGACTAAAATCATAAATATTTATAGATAAAATAAAGAAGCCCAAAGTAAAAGTGCTTAAAATAAGTCTTTTTAAATGGAAACAACAACAATAATAATAATAATAATAATACATACATACATACAATCAGTAGCACTTTTAATAAATCTTCTGTATTTATCAAAGTGTTCATTATGTGATTTTCTTTGCACTTTGCCAAGATATAAAAGTTTTGGGTAGAAAGTATCGAAATTTCTAAACGACCGTCTCTCACACGGTGACGCGCGGCCCCCGGCGGAGACGCCATTTAGTAGAAACGTAAAAAATGTTAATTCCGATAGCGAACGATAATCGAGACAGGAGGAAAGTGGCAGTTTAGTTTAGTCAGTGAAGGACTAGTTAGAGTGCGATTCACTCGGGTCAGTTAATAATCGGTTATCGTTTGTTGTTTTCTCTCCGTCGACTATCCGAAAGCTCAAGTGTAGAAACACAGTAGTCAGAAATGCGGCGCGGCGTCCGAGCGGCGGCGCTGCTTTAACGACTTTTCCTGAGATTACGCGAGACCAAGCAGGTGATTGGTGGAGACTTTGGTGTGATTGGGATAAAGCAAGGGTTCCGTTAGAACATTGACGAAGAGGAGGAGTTAGTGTGTGAAGGATGACCGACTTACACCCCGTTTACGTCCGTAAGGAACACCAAGAGGCCGCAAAGTTTAACCAGCGACTCCACTCCCTGACGACTCGACTCGAAGTGTGGACTTCACAACATCTCGAGTCACTTTAACGAACATAATTTCTTACTATATAAATAAAAACCATTAAAACAGTCCAGACAGATAGACTTTCACCGGCCACTTAATTAGGCTCACTCCCGTCTCCATCTCATCATCTCCACCGATTATATAAATGGACTTTGTAGTTTTACAATTAGATTGTAGTCCATCTGTTTTCTTGTTTTTGTTAGTCCCCTGCTAGTTCTTGATTGGTCAGGAGCATCACGGAACAGGTATAATTTGGATGGTGGAGTTATTGCCAGTTCTGCAGTGACACTGAGGCGGTGGGGAGTTTTAGTGCAACAGTGCTGCTGGAATTTCATTTATCAAACGTGCAGTTCCATCCCTATATCTGATTGGCTAAGTCATTAGTGCAGATGTAACATTATTGACAATAATGCACACCTGTGAGCTCTTCACATTTACATTAATGCAATAAATATGGGAGTGGTGGTCAAACAATATATAGATCATGTAAAAAAAATTGAAACAGATTAATATAAACAGCGAGCCAATTCCTGATGAGCTCTAAGCCTGTATCCTGCTGCTTAGCAGTTAATGTTCACTTCTAAAGCCGGACTAAATTACATTGTAGAAGTCATGTTAAATAAACACATTTATGATTTTTCTTTTTTTTTAATGATAGTGTTTTGATTACAGCAATAAGGCACGACACTGCTGGGATAGGAATAATGCACCAACCAAATAATACCTGGCACTATCGGGGTCATGACCATTAGAACAGAGTAACAAGGACGTACACAGTATGTACTGTGGTTCACAGACAGATGGACTACAGCCTGGAATTATACAAGTCCAAAGTCCATATATGGTAAGTGGAACTGAGAACATGGACAATAGGTGGAGCAAAAAGGAGGTGTGTCCAAACTTTTGACTGGTTATGCAGATTTGATTTAGGCGAGTAACAGTCCCTTCCACACATCAACATTAAAAAACAAGCAAAACATTTGAGACCTGGACTCGCACTTCGGACGGAATCCGAACAAAACGGCGCTGTAAACGGGACTCGGTTGGACGCCGGACAGCTGGGGCGAGACAAGAGTTCTGCGTGTGAATCAGGAAAAACATAAAAGGAGAAGACCAGGAACCCAGACGAGACGTTTTTAAACCTTAACTACCAAACAGGATTATAACCAGAACTATCCACTAAAATATCCCATGTATATAAATAAGAATTATAGCTATAAGAACGATAAAAACATTAAGAACAACAGCGACAACATCAAACGCCTCGGAATTCCACCTGTACACAAAGAAGTTAACCTCATTAAAAGTAGAGCCTCTTTAGAATATATAATAATAATAATAATAATATAGCGCTGCGGATTCGGATCTTGTTCGGCGGGCAGTTTAAGGGTTATTGCTAAATGTATCGTGACCTCTGAGGGGCGACTGACGTCCGTGAGAGGTCCAGTAGTTTGTTTTGTCTTTCGGAGAGTAACGGGTGCAGCCCTAGTCCAAATGAGTCGGAGCCTAAATCCGTCATTAGTTTTCGTAATGTTTTCATGCGATACCTGAGAAAAGTACAAAATCTAGCAGTGAAGCAAACCGAGTACTTCATCAACCCACAGTCCACTCACCCCCCCACCCCGTCCCTCCACTCAGGCTCAGACCCATATCCTAAGACGCTAAATTCATGGGGCTCACAGCAGTTTGGGAATCCGGGAAACGTACGCGGTCATATAGGAAGCTGTGTCTTGACAATAAATAAAACTCACGTGATCTGTAATAAACTCATCTCTACACAAGTCCACACTCGCAAACAGGTCGACTGCATCGTAATAGAACAAAAGGCACTGACTGAACACCGAAGGCATCTTCTCCAGGCCCGATTCCACTCCCCACCACGGTAACCGGATACGAACTCACAAGTCGCGGTGCTAACGAGGGCTTTCAATAATCCATCTCTGAACCCGTGACTGTTTCCATGACATTACTGCACGATGGAAAACGCGTCGCCTCTCGCCATTTGGTCGGTAACGGAGCGGACGTTCGCGTGGAGGCGGAGAATTCTTGAGGGAGCGATGGCGGCCGCTCTCTTAATGCTTTCGCAACAGGTCGGGGGTCCAGTGAAACGTTTTATCTAGTGTACCTTTCGATTCGAAAACTGTACTGTTTAAAGGATGAGCTGTGATGGGGGTTGAGGGGGGAAAGCCGAGTCAACAGCAGCGAGGTCATGAGTAGCCCAGCCTCATGAGAAGGTTTAAAAGAGTCGTTCTGGGTGAACGTGGCGCAATCCCTTATGAAATGGAACTGAATTGGAAACACTGATGACAAACACTTTGTGAAGCACGTGTGAGTCAGCCAACGCGGGGAGACATTCCTCCAGCTGAATTATCCGTGGAACTGAGAGGCTGAGAACCTTAATTTTGCAGCCGATTGAAGCCAATTCTCCACCTGGAAGTAGGGTCTACCTACTAATGGGTTTTACATCAGCACATTTTAATATTACAGTAAAATCATGACTGAGCTCATCCACATCCAGGTCACTTCTTCATGCCCGTCGCTGTCAGCGTGTGAAATGGAGGCCACACCCTTCCTACGAAACATGATGCCGGTAGCTCGCAATTCAGGAATGCCTCGAGCCGGACCTGTACTACAGTTGAAATAGCAGTTATTGCAGTTGAGAACCGTGTGGTGCCGTGGGCTGTGTGTGCACTACAACTGCACTTCCGCGGGAGCTTCCAGCCATAGCGGCCTCCAGATGTTTGTGTGTGTGGCCGGGGGGGTAACTTCTAGTCCGGGGGCTTGTACTGAATGACAGAGTTGCGACAGTCTGCAGGAGCTCCACGAGTCATAAGGTTCAGGGCCTTGCTGGTGTCCAGGACGTCCATGCTGCAGTGAGCACTGGACAGTGGAAGGGGCGTTACCCGCTCCGTGGAGAAGGACGTGGGAGCGAAGAGCGATGACGGGGAGATGGTTTCGGAAATAGACGAAGACTGAGCGGAGGAAAAAAGGGAGGTGCCGACAGATGGGTAGGAGAATGAGGAGGAGGAGGATGAGGAGGAAGGCGTGGCTTGGGGGTTGAAGTGGTACGAAAGGGAAGACGCCGGCATGTGGGTCTCGAAGTCGTAATCAAAGTCGTCCCGCAAAGCGCATGAGGCCTCAGGTGCGAGGGATCCGTGTCGGGACAGATTCAACGCGGCGGAGTTGCCGACCGACAGCGGATTTTCCAGTGTGCCGTGGCTGTGTGTGTGCATCAGGGTGTGCTGACTGTCCGGCTGAGCGGGAACGGGAGCCTGCTGCTGTGCGTGGGACGTAGTGCCGATGTGAGAAGGAAGCAGGTGGACGCGCAGTCCGTGGCTGGTCAGCGTGCTGATGTCCGGTTTGCTCTCGCCGCTTTGAAGCCGGTGGAGCTGACTCACGTTCTGGTTAGAGTTCTGCGAGGTAAGCACGTTCTGTTGGAGGACGCCGAGCGACGTGTGAACCGGCTTCCGCGTGTGGATGGTCTGCTGGGTGTGGAAGCCGTTGTGGGTCAGTCCGGAGCCGGGCCCCAGCTGGTTCCTATTACAGTCTCCCTGGGAGAACAGATTTTCCAGGTCCAGCGTCTCCGGCATCTTCACCTCCCCTTCGGTTCTACGCATCCCAAAGTTGCCGTTCATCCCCAACGCCACGCTAAAGCTCAGGGCTCCGTTTGTCAGGCTGGGTTTGGGCTCGGGAGAGGGACAGGGGCTGTCCGTAAGATCCAGGATCGCCTCCACGCTTTGGTTTTTGAACGGCGCACCCTGGTGGTGCTGGGGGGGGCGCTGGTACGGTGGGGGGTGGGTCGGTCGCTGAGCTGTCCATGGGCTCATCCTAAACAACTTCTGCTGCTGCTGCTGCCGTTCTTTTAAGAGTTGTTCATGTAAGCGCCGTTTCTGCGCCTGCTTTTCCTCACGCGCTCGCTTCACCTCAGAGTTCATCTGAGCGAGTTCTCCACGCACACGCTCCACACAGTTCTCCGGAATCTTGATACCTGAAAGACAATCACAGTACTTTTAATTTTATAGTGTAATCAGAACTTTATATTAAAAAGATTATAAGCTGATCAGGGTCATGAGGGGTGCTGGATACTGTAAGTGCTAGGATAGGTCACTAGACTGTTACAGAATTAAGACACACCAACACTAGAATGCCAGATCAAAGACCAACATGTTAATGAAATGTGGAAGAGAACAAAAGCTCCCAAAGTAAATCAAGTTAGAGATGGGGAGAACATACAAAACACCAGACCTTCCCCAGTCCCTTTTTACTGTAAAGTAAGTGAGCTGAGAGCAGTGGCAATGCGCCACCTACTAATAAAACAAAAGTATGGAATTGGTTTTAATGCCTCAGTAATAATCTTATTTATTATCAGGATCAATTAAGCCAGAGTTTAAGCTAATTCAGCATCGTGTTCTCGGCATGCATTCAGATCACAGAGAGGCAGAGGAACCTCGGTACGGCACAGGTATGTGAAAATCTCCATCGCGGCGTGTGAGCGCTTCAATACCCACCAACTTGTTTGCTGTTCTGTTTGGTTTTAAGGCGCACGATCTGCAGCATGCTGGATGCCGTGACATCAGAGACGACATCGGCGACGCGTTTCCACACGCGCAACAGCGCGCCACACAGCATGTGGTACTGGCGCAGGCGCATCCCCAGCCAGCATTCATGTCCCTGTTCCATCTGTTTACATTTACCTTTCCTGCAGACAAGGGGAAAAAACGACACAGGCTTAGAACACACGCTATCGGTACTCGGTCATGCGTTTCACGCCTGTCAGTGAAATTGCAGCAAGTCTGTTACAGAGACTTACAACAGCACGCGGTCGAAGCTTTTTAGTGAATCTCATCAAATTAAGGAGGAGGAGTTCTCCACTGAGCCTTGGTCGCCCCAACAGAGTTTTTTTTTGTCGCTTCAGCTTGCTATTTTGGGGTTTAGGCTGCAAATACTGTAATTGATGTACTATTGTAGATTATATAAATAGTGTAATATATAATCATATACTTCAACTTCATGATTAGGAGGATTATCTTTCACTGATATCACAGCTTTGATGTAACTGATCATGTGACTGAAGTAGTACACTGCATGCAGTAAGCCACATCATTGATGAGGTGCCTGCTAGGATCGGCCAGTAGATGGCGCTGTCGTGCCAAAATCGGATTTAAGAACAAATAAAGGCTCTCCATATTACTTGTGTCAGTTCCCGACCCCTCTCATCCTCATACATCTTAAAGGGAGCATGTCCAGACAAAAGTATTGGAACTTCGAGGAGATTTAGGAAATATAATTTTTAGTTGGTTCTCAAATTTACAGAAAACAGCAGCAGTCATGATACAGACCTCAAGGAACAATGGGGGTTAAGGACCTTGCGCAAGGTCCCACATTGTCCTGAGTGACATCCAGTCCAACCCTACAGGTGTTCTCACTCTCACTCTCTCTCTCTCTCCCTTTCACACACACACACACACACACACACACACACACACACACACACACACACACACAGCTCCACTTACCAGTTAGCATGAGTGCACTTCTTAAACGAGAAGACGAACTGATTCTCCCAGGTCTCTTTCGCTTTCTCTGGCATCACCTACAAACAAAAACACAGCATCTTCAGAACGTGTCCTGAACCTTGAACCGCCACTAGGTGGCCTTTCAAACCAGGATTTCAGATTTGAAGTCAGTTATAGCTCCGTATGCTTTGATGTTTTTGTTATAAAAGATGTTAAACTGTGGTTCAGGTCAGACCTTTTGGTATCGCATCAGCAGGTTGTCGAGATTCTCCTGATGGCTCTGTCTGCCGATGTTGGGCTTGTAGACGATGAGATTACGACCTCTGCCCTGTTCCGCCAGCAACACGCACGGCTGGCTTCCCCTCAACTGGAGACCCCAACGACAATCAGACCAATCAAAACTACAGCAGTTCCAGTAACTACATACACTGCAGTGGTTCTACTAACTGCATACACTGCAATGGTTCTAGTTACACACATATGCACATGCACACACACACCACAGTAGTTCTAGTAACAAACACACAGTAGGAGTTCTAGTTCATGTTAACAGAATAAATGACTAAAGATTGCTCTTATGATTTGCAGGTACCCTGTGAGAGAGATAGAACCCCTCATGTTCTCCACTCAGCTTCTCAGCTTTTTTGCAGGCCTCAGTCCACGGCATGCCTCGATCCACACTGATCTACACAGAACATAGAACATTATAATGATGTAACCATCCACCACCCAAATAACAGTAACGGGAACTGTAAAAACAGATGAACTACAAAGCCTGTCGAAAATTCAGTTTTAGCACAAATTTACACACAAAAGCTAAAAATAAATTTTAAAAGGTCCACAAAGTCCAAACATCACTTTATATGGTAATTATAAACAGCGAGGCTCTAATTATGTGGCCAGTTAGTGTTCACATATAAAAAACAATGTAAATCCCAAAACAATTCAAGAGATGCTGGGCATTAAAAACAAAGGAGGAGCGGAGTGAATACCTTATAGAGGATGACCTGGCCCTCCTGGGGGTTTCCAGGAGTCAGGAACACTTCCTGTTTCTCCTCGTGGATCTCATCATTACCAGGAGCCAGATCTACCAACAGAACAAACAGCAACTCAGAGCCAGACTTCAAACTACAGGTCTCAGGTCAGCATTTAGTCTGAGAGACTCGTGTAAATCAGCGACAACACTGAACCACAGACTTACCCATGATTCCCATGTCGTATTTCCCCTCTTTTTTGTCCTTATCAATCAGGTAATCAAAGTTATCAGTAAAATACTGGAAGAGAAAGTTCTGCTGGTGAACCTCCAGGCCCAGGATCCGGTTCAGAAACTTGGTGATGGAGCAGTCTGAAAGGAGAAAATAAAAATAATGTACACAGGTATGCAAAAGTTTGGGTACCCCTGAGAATTTTAATGATTTTTCCTTTAGTTGTTTGGATCAGAGATTTCAGTTTAATATCGTATAAAACACAAATACCTGGGATATTTGAAAAGTTATATGACATTTATAGGATTTACAGAAAGTATGCAATAATTATTCAAAACAAAATAGGCGGGTGCATGAATTTGGGCATCCTTGGCATTTTATTGATTTAAAGACCACTAAATATTGGAACACAAAATGTTTTTTTTCCTCTCATTGACCCAGGACCTAAATACACGCGTGACTCCAATTATGAGAAAGGGTTTAAGTGGCCAATTGCAGGTTTTTCTTCTCTGAACAACATGGGAGCCAAAAAAACACCTCTCAAATTACCCGAAAACACAATCACGGTTTATGGGAAGCCATCTCAAAGATTTCAGCTGTTGGTTTCCACTGTGAGGATCATAGTGAGGAAATAGAAGACCACAGGCACAGTTAAAGTGGTAGGCCAAGAAAACTCAAGATGGGCAGAAACGAAGGATGGTGAGAACAGTCATGGTCAACCCACAGACCAGCTCCAAAGAGGTGGAGAAGAAACAGCATTCCAAGACAAACACTTGCTACCCACAGTAAACTTTTGTGGCGGTTCCATCATGCTGTGGGGCCGTGTGGCCAGTGCATGTCATAGGAATCTTCTTAAGTTGAGGGTCGCATGGATTCCAGGCAATATCAGCAGCAATGTTCAAGATTTAGAGACAATTAAGGTTGCACCGGGGCTAGATACTTTCAACAAGACAACGACCCTCATTTGAACTTGTCTTGAGGAATTTCCTCTGAAGTTGGATCAGCCTGTCATTTGATTTT
>JAOUQT010222211.1:0-17580 GCA_025769995.1 Xyliphius kryptos
TTCAAAAGTCCAATAAAACACACAATGGTGTAAAAAAAATGTTTGCACCGATGTTTTTTTTGCATGTTTGTGACTCTTAAGTGTTTTGAAACATTAAAGCAATTTAAATAGTAGTCAGAGACACAAGTAAAAATATAATTTAATTTGTAAATAAAAGGTGTTTATTATTAGGAGAGAAAAAAGATCCGACCTTTTGGGACCTGTGTGAAAACGTGATTGCCCTCTTTTTAAAACATACTATAACTGTGCTTTATTACACCTGAGTACATTGTCTGAAACCACACCCAGGCCTGATTATTGCCACACCTCGTTTTAATCAAAACATCAAAATAGGACCTGGCTGACAAAGTAAAGTCCACCAAAAGAAAAAAAAAGCTTAAAAAGCTGCACATCATGCAGAGATGCAATGAAATTCAGGAACATTTGAGAAAGAAAGTAATTGAGACCACAGTGAGAGCTATTATCCACAAATGGGAAAGACATGGAACAGTGATGAACCTTCTCAGGAGTGAATGGCCGCCTAAAATTACCGCAAGGACACAGAGGTCAAAAAAGACCCACAAACAGCAGCCAAAGAATTGCAGGCCTCACCTGCCTCAGTTAATGTCAGAGTTCATGCCTTCACCATCAGAAAATGACTGGGCAAAAATGGCCTGCATGGCAGACTTCCAAAAAGAAAACCACTGCTGAGCAAAAACAACATTAAAGCTCATTAATTTTTTTTCCCAAAAAACATCTTGATGATTCCCAAGACTTTTGGAAAAACATTCTGTAAACTAAAGAGACAAAACTTGAGCTCTTTGGAAGGTGTGTGTCCATTTCATCTGGCGTAAAAAACACTGCATTTCAGAAAAATAGCATTATACCAACAATAAAATATGATGGTGGTAGTGTGATGTTCTGGGGCTGTTTTGCTGCGTCAGGACCTGGAAGACTTGATGTGATAATGGAAGTATGAATTCTGCTGTCTACCAAAAGATTTTGAAGGAAAATTTCCGACCTGTTCGTGACCTCAAGCAAAAACAAAATTGGGTCCTGCAGCAGGACAATGATCCAAAACACACCAGGAAGTTCACCTCTGAATGGCTGAAGAAACACAAAATGAAGACTTTGGAGTGGCCTAGTCAAAGTCCTGACCTGAATCCTATTGTGATGCTGTGGTATGACCTTTAAAAGGCCATTCATGCTCGAAAACCCTCTAATGTAAATGAATTTGAACAATTCTGTCAAGATTAGAGGGTCAAAATTCCTCCAGAACGCTGTAAATTACTCATTATAAGTTATCGCAAATAAATTGCAAATAATATCCCATTATAAATTGGTTTGATGTTCCGAAACACTTGTGTGTGCAAAAAAACAGGAAATAAGGAAGGGGGCAAACACTTTTTTCACACCACTGTATTCACTAAGAGAAATGTTGATGCATCCCATATTTATTTACACCGCTGTTTGTATGTGTCAGCTTTTAATTGAAGCAAAACACAGCAATCTAAATGTTAACATGTGATAAGTAATTTATTTGCCTAAGGTGATTACACATAGAAGAGTGTGTCCTTCATATTTAACCCATCCATGCAGTGAAACACACATATATACACACATTGACTAGAGGAAGCAGATGGGCCAACAGCGTGGGAAGCTTGGGAAGCTATTGGGGTTAGGTGCCTTGCTCAAAAGCACTTTAGCAATAATACTTGGTGGGACTGGGAATCGAACCCGGGACCTTCAGGCTGCAAATCTGGTTCCTTAACCACAAGCCTAGGCAACGTTTCTTCCTGTTAGCGGTGGAAAAAATTTCCTTGCTGAATTCAGAGATCAGGCCTAAAATAAGATTTCGTATTTTCCTGCTAGCTAATGTTTATTCACTCTGACACTACTTTTTATTTCATGAATAATAACAATTTTATGAATAATAGAAGTTAGAAAATGATGTCTTTAGTCAAAATTGCTGTTGACCTTACAACTGCTGACAACTCACCTGGCGTTTTTCTGTATTAACTGTTTGTGTGTCTGAGCATGGAGATAAGCAGGAGGAGGCTTAGCCACAAGGGAGGGTGGAAGAATTTTAACTGAGAATGAGGACAAACTAAAAATTCCTGCTGTCAATGATTATGTCTGAGTTTTACCAGTCAGCTAAAATGTTCCACATTTTAAAATAAATCATTATTTGGCTCAGGCAAACCATGTCCTCAGTCCTCAATGTGTCAGGGCATGTTATAAATGGCTAAGCAGGTTACAAAAATAAGAAGGGGATGGCCACATTCTACAACCAATTATCCAGAGGTGGAAATTACCCCAGCTAAATTCTGATTACAATATGTAACATCAACTATTTAATTGTGAAAAAAATGCTGCAGGATACAAATAATGACCCTCCCATAGTTATATATAGTATATAGTTACACATAGCATAGTTTTTTTAATAACTTTTTTTCATTTCCAACAACAGTGTACTCAGCTCTATAATGTTTTCACCTACTTTTAGTTTTTTTTTGTGTGTGTACACCTTGAATTTCATTACCTGTTGATGTTTTGGCAAAGCTTATCAGCTGTAAATAACGTCAGAGGTACAACACAGTTGATGCATGTCTTAAGTACAGTATACATATTTGTTGAAAAAAGTGTGTTTGTCTTCGAGAGACATATTTAGTAAGTTCATGTTATAAAAACGTCAGTTAACCGTATTTGTATTTAAACTCTGCTATACATTTATAATTTTACTGTGTAAAGTTTTTATTTCTTTGCTGTGTAAATCCTGTCTACTTCCATAACAGATTGATGAAAATGAAGGTTCTGTAGGAAGTAACATATAAGACCAGTTTTTGATTTATAAAATGATAAGTTAAGAAATAGTGTGAGTTTCAATTGAACACCAACTGTGCTCGGGTAATTGAGTCTGTGAAAGGGTCTAAAGGGCTGTGTGTGTTCACACGCTCTGTAAAGTGATTAGCAGGAAGAGCTATCAGTAAAAATAATGGAATATTGTTTGTTATCAAAAACAAAGCTACTAAGTAAGCAAGCTGAGTAGTTGACTTTTTTGAAGACATTCTCCAGTCATCATTTTACACAAAATTGTCAATGGTTACAAAACTGAAAAAGGGGGCATGTATGATCAAGAAAACCTAAGGTAGTCCTTCAGAAGGTTGTCCTTCTAGTACTGAAAAAAGATCAAGAGGTTTCACATACTGCTTACTGTGGGTTTGGAAGGATTCGCTTTGTATAGAAATGGCCTTAAGGCAGAGTGGTCATTTGGGTCGGTTCGGGTTACCCAGGTGTATCCTGCCAAAGTGTGTTTTTAAACAATAAATAGCGCTAAAGGTTCCCAGACAGCAAAATTATTCTGGCCCATATCCCCAATTCTCATCTGGCCCACCTGCTGCATGGAATGAGGCCACTTGGGTGGACCACTCTCAGTTGCAAGGTGTGGCACACGTGAACCTAAATACGACCACGTGTTAGCCAATGATGTCAGTGGGCCAGCAGTGCCATAGCTTCACCAGATGTGGCCCACATCTGTATGCAATCTGGGTTTCTTGGTTTTAAACTTGGATTTAAAATGGTAAGGCTTCGTGAATAAAACTAAAGAGCTGTTCAGTCTCTTTAAAGAAAAGAAAAGAGCAAAATGAATCTAAAGCATTTCACTATTGCTGAAATATGCTACAAAAACAAAACCAATCTACAGTGAGAAACAGACATAAAAATATGTCTAGGAAAACCAATCATTAGCTAATGTTATGAAGAAAACAAGAACTGAGAACAAAAAAAAATGCATGTGACAGGTAAAATGTGAACCAGATCAGGGTTATTCAATTAGAATTCAGTAGGGTCCAGGTAAAGGAATCTTCATCAGACCAAGGTCTGGACCGTCATATATCTAACTTGTGTTATGATTTAATCCAAATCCTTTATACTGAAGTAGCCCAGTAGTTCTGTTGGCCAAAACAAAGTAAACCTATCACTCACTATATTTTAACAACATTTATCGTTTTAAATGCTGAACCAAATGACTCTTTTATACCTAAAAATGCCAAAAACCCTCACAGACTCACCACTAATTCTCCACATATTCCACATATTTGAGATTTTTAATTGCCCCAAAACTACTCACGCTATAATAATAAATTCATTTGAGATAAATTAACTTCAAAGCTATCACTCATTTAAAAACAGCTGCTTTTTAACTTTCACGCTGTTATCATGTTCTCCACCGTAGCGTAGCACAGATTACGCTAGTTATTTATAAAACAAACATTTTTTCTACCTTTAAGTGAACACAAGAGCTACATTAAAGAAACAGATTGTAAAGGGCATGCTAATGGAAAAAGTAGATAAAACTGTGGTTTTCTTGTTAACCCAATGTCACATCTAAATAGTTTATTTCCTTCTTGTATTCCTCTCCGTTTTCCGTTTTCACTGTCAACTTTTCGTTTTTTAGAGCACGCCATGAATAAGACTTTGACTTAATTGCTGTTTCTCGCATGGCTTTGTGCCTTACCTGTGCAAACTCTGCACTCCCAAATATACACAGATCAGATTTTTCTGATGAGTGCCTTTGGATATCTAACTACACACGTCAAGGTCTGTAAGTTTACTTTGCAGCAAAGCCGTACCGAAAGACAAAAAAGTTCCACCATTAAAAAAAACAACAGTGAAATTTAAATTATTCTCAATAGTTTACGTTTTGGGTCCGCATCGAACAAAATCTGGGTCTGCACCCCGACCGCGGTCTGCTTATTAGTGACTTCTGAACTAGACGATCAACAAAAACTGTGAAAGCACAGACTAGGCATAGCGAACTAAAAACAGGAACACATCAATAAGCATGCTTCTAACACTTCATCCAGGTTTATCAATAAAGCCAAGAAGGCTTTAAAAGTATAGTATTTCACAAATTATTCTAGGGGGAGTAGTTCAGCAGGGAAAGAAAACAGACGAGCCATTTCAAGAACTGGTTAAGAAAAACGTTAATGTGTTAAAAATAATTTGTTTTGCTCATACTTACTGATAAGGAGTTTAAAATGTGAGTCTCTCATGCAGTAATAACAGCAAGGGTATTTAGCAAACATCACAGCAGTAGAACTATTGATCAATTAATGAACTTGCTGCTTCAGTGGTCAGTGACGCAAAGAGTGAGAATAAGTGTATGTATTGACAAAAGACACTGCATTAGTTCTTTAAACGATTACTGTGGAAATGCTTTTACTGCTACTCTTTATCATAATGCAACCTGTAGTTAGAGTTAAATGGGATCGCAGAAAGCCTTGAAAATAAATAGCTTCTGTATTTGGGCTTAAGGTGCAATACGTCTGTGGTCCAGCTTTGAAGAAAATATGAATTTATTTGCATAACATAATTTGTAATGTAAAAGTGGACTATACAATTATGGAAAAAAAACCCCAAGAGGTGGCTAAAGGGGCTTTATTTTAGTGATCTTTTGCAAGGCAGTCAACCAATCACTGTGCAGCTTGATTTAGGGTGATTTAGGGTGTGTCAGTGAGTCTTTGCTATCGTGACAACTTGATTTATGGGTGTGTTTTGGGAGTCATGGTCACTTGCCATTCTTTTAAAGAGCCTGGTGCGTTCTGACTGGTAAGTGGTGGCTATTTAAAAAAGTACATTGGGACCAATTAGGAAAAAATAAAGTTATGCCATTGGACATGTCACGTTGGGCTCTATGATCATAGAACTATATTACATTTTGTCATTTAGCAGACGCTTTTATCAAAAGCGACCTACAAAGCATGCACAGGGTTGGCAACGGCATTCCTGGCGCTGTTAGGGGTAAGGGCCTTGCTCCAGGACCCAAATGGACCTGGGGTTTGAACTCACAACCTTCAGATTGATAGCCCAACACCCTAATCACTGAGCTGGATTGATAAAATGTAACAAGATACCCAAATAGCAAGAGACTGTGTTCATTAAATGCTAAGTTGAAAATGTACCTTGTGAGGATCAACTGTGCCACAGTGGAAAACATGGACAGTTTTAAGTACTTTGGAGTTCACATCGGGCAAAACCCGTCATGGTCCTGCTACATTAACAATCTTGAAAAAAGCCTCGTCAGCATCTCTTTCACCTCCGACCACCTAAGTGACTTAAGACTGCCCTCCGGAAATTCTGGTTCAGAAACAACACCCAACTGGAATGAAGGTCACTGCAAAGGCTGGTATGCAGGGTATGGTAATTCAGTGGTTGGAGCACTGGACTACCAATCTGAGGTTGTGGGTTCAAATCCCAGGTCCACTTAAATTACCCATGTGGGTTCTTGAGCAAGACCCTTAACCCTCTTTGCTCCAGGGATTTTGTATGTAACCCTGTGTTTTGGCTCCAACTATTAAATGGGATACTTTTCATTCGCTTTGGATAAAAGCATCTGCTAAATGACTAAATGTAAGGTAAATGTTACTTGCAGTTGCAGCACTTGCAAACCTCCAGACCATCTACAAGAAGCAGTGCTGGTCCAAAGCCAAAAATATTGTGAAGGACCTTAGTCATCCTAATAATCCATTTACTCTACTGCCTCTTTGCTCCCTGAAGACTAACATACGTCTGTTTCGACTCCAAACCAGGACTAAACTGACACAAATCTTAAATACCTTCATAACCCTCGATAACGCTTTAACTCTGCACTGCATTGGTTGCAAACCAATAACATTAATGCCAAATTATAAGGACATTTTTTGTTATATTATAAACCTGACAATTGTCCTATTTTTATGTTTGTATTACTGTAGTATATACAGGGGTTGGACAATGAAACTGAAATACCTGTGATTTTAGTGCGGTTTTCATGGCTAAATTGGCGCAGCCTGGTGGCCAATCTTCATTAATTGCACATTGCACCAGTAAGAGCAGAGTGTGAAGGTTTAATTAGCAGTGTAAGAGCACATTTTTGCTCAAAATACTGCAATGCACACAACTTTATGGGTGACATACCAAAGTTCAAAAGATTGGTTTGATGAACATGAAAGTAAAGTTGAACATGTCCGTTGGCCTGCACAGTCACCAGATCTAAATAGAATTGAGCCACTTTGGGGTGTTATACACACACACACACACACTGCTCAAAAAATGAAGAAAACACAAACAACACAATGTAACTCCATGTCAACCACACTTCTGTGAAATCAACCTGTTCAGTTAGAAAAACACTGATTGTGAATTAATTTCACTTGCTGTTGTGCAAATGGAACAGACATCCGTCGCCTCATTATGAGCATACCGAGGCATTGTAGGGAGGTCATACAAGCACGTAGAGGCCACACACACTACTGAGCCTTATTTTAATTTGTCTTGTAGAATTTCCACTGAAGTTGGATCAGCATGTCATTTGATTTGGAGTATGATTCCAAATCCAGACTGCCTTAAATGGGCTAAATCATTTTAATCATTTTTATGTTAGTTGGTTCACAACGTATTCCACTATCTACTAAGTAAAGATTTTCAACTGAAATATTTTTTATTGTGCTATTTTAGTGCTCCTTTTTTTTTGAGCAGTGTATATTTTTGCTTACATTTTTTTATTTGTACTTTTTTTCTTTTGCTTGCTGTACCGTGTATAATTAGGCATGTGATGAATAAACTTTTATTTAACTTGAACGAACACACAGTACAACTGTACACTATAAGCTCAAACAAAATAAAAAGAAACACAGACAAAAGATAACCAATATCTTTTCATAAAACATTAATGCAAATGTGGGTTCATGGATGTGAAGCAAAAATTGACTGTACTCACCGATAAGTCTCATCATTAGAAGAGTCAGAGAAACAACCTTTGACGAGGACAGGCCTGTTGTGCAAGGGGCAAGCCTTGGAATACAATGATTGTCCTTCTTCACAGTTCCATTGCCTTCTGTTAAGTCCAGAAAGAATTCATCCAGTATTAATATCCATGAGGATACGAATTCCACAGTCATATATCCCAAACAAAAAACCTTCTATAACAAATGAGACACCTTCAGTATAACTGTATCTGTAAATTTAGTCTTAAACCCTTCATACATTACCCAACATTAACATATTTACACATTTTGCCACTCATCATTATGGACCTTTATTCAGTTCTACTTCATTGAGTTCACTCATTTCAGAACTTACAATCAGAACCATACTGGTAGTTTGATTAGTTGCAGGTGTTCTTGCTCTTTAATATTCTACTTTAGGCTCTTTAGCTCATTACTGTTCCCTAGTGGCCAGAACAGGTATAACATTCAAATTCAACATGATATGTAGGTACTGAATGGGAAGCTATGGCCTTCCACAAGCAGCTAGCACTCCTAAATAATAATTTATCATTTCCTGCTTAATCCTCAATTAGGGTCGTGGGGACATAGGGAGAACGTGGAAACTCCACTCATATTGGAATTTGAACCCAGATCCCCAGCCCTGAGAGGCATGCTGCCCACACAACAAAGCAAATGCAAACAAAAACAAGTGTTTTCCAGCAACCTATGCTTCAGTTTAAACAAAAAGTCAGGTTAGTATCAGAGAAACTATTCTAACCATTCCAACCAAACAGCTTATACTGATAATAATAATGCTATACTTAAAAATGACGGGCCATCAGGGTCTTCAAAGTTTTCTCTGTAGGCCAAAAACCTCTGAATCGCAGACTGATGTTAATTATATTTTGTCCATGAATATTATTAAATAGTTCCAAATGCTCTGCCTCTTTCCTTAACTTTTCCCTCACATATGATACGTTTAGACATTTCTTAATTTTCTTATTAGAGCATTTAGCCAATTACAGTTCAGCATCATTGTTTGCCAGGTTTACATTTTTTTCTATGCCTTCAGAATAAATAAGGACTGGACACAAGGTTTCACAGGTTTATATGTTAAGGCTGTGTTTATACATTATCTGGAGCACTGCAGATATGACGATTATGGAATGGAACCTGGACTTCTGTTGGACTGATTGCGTTGCAGTCCCTGAGAATTGACTAGTATATATAATATTTACTATTGTTGGACACATATGGATGAATATGAACTGATCTCTACACAATCTGATCATTGTTGTCCACTCTGTGATGCTGCCCAGCCGCTCAAGAAGGATGAGTTCCCCAAACCTTGGTCCTACCAAGATTTCTTCATTTCTGCTACACTGCTACTCAGCTCTGCACATCGGCTGGCCTGGCTGCTGCACCACTGCTACACGGCTCTGCACATCGGCTGGCCTGGCTGCTGCAGCACTGCTACTCGGCTCTGTACATCGGCTAGCCCGGCTGCTATACCAATGCTACACTGCTACTCGGCTCTGCACAACGGCTGGCTCGGCTGCTGCTCTACTGCTGCCCGGCTCTGCTCATCGGCTGGCCCGGCTGCTGCAGCACTGCTACTCGGTTCTGTACATCGGCTGGCCCGGCTGCTGCACCACTGCTACTCTGCTTTGCTCATCATTTTTATGTTATGTATATCTCTGACTTGCTATAAGGTGTCCTTGGGTGTTAGAATGGCGCGTTGAAATACAATTTATTATTATTATTAAATTTATTATAGAAAAAAAACTTTATAACAGGGAGTTTTTTCTTGCCACTGTTGCTTTGACTTACTCTTTGGGGGCTTTCTGACAACTCACTGCTGTAAAAAGCACTATATAAATAAACTATTTGAACTTAAACTTGATTTCTTCATAACATGATGTTTTTATAGCCACAAAATCATTATTGATGATTTATTTATATCTGAGCAATGATTACCAGAAGCCTAGGTGTAAAATACATGGCTCACAACTGATATCTTTTACATGGTCAAGAGATTTTATCAGGAACTGAGCAGGCAGTGCTTGGTAGCCGGTCCTGAGTGATGGGGCAGATTATTTGCTTCACCTTGTGAGGGCTCTGCTCAAGGCCCTAGGTCTTCAGGAGGATCGGTGACCCCACTTCTGACACCTAGGTAATAAGGACAACGAGTTAGAGCCAGAAAAATGGCTCATATTGCATATTTTATTTGACAAAGGCTGTCATCAAGATTGATAAGTATTTAAAAGAACGAGTACGAGGTGTGTTGAGCTAACCTCAAAATTCCCAGGATTACATGCAATTCAAAGCTAGTCTGCAGTGTCTTTTCAGTGCATTCTGAGTCATAGTTTGCCAGTTTCAGAACAGCCCTGCATTTATCATGTATATATTAAAACTGTTTTTATAGTATATTTCAGTATAGTAGGACCCCAACACAATGATGCTTAGTTCCTACTTGCTTAGTTCCTACAAGAAATTTGGCACCACGATTACACACGATTAAGTTCTCCTCACCTTCCCACATTTGATTGTTTGTTCGATATCGACATCGAACGCAAGTGCCTTCCAGTGTCACATCCCAAGTCTTCCTGAGTGCCTACAAGGCTTAAACTTGGCATCTTGATTACCTACCAGGTCCTTGCAAAAACGAAATTATTCTTGCTTTTCTACATTCAATTGTTTGTTCGCTTCCTCAGGTGAATTAAGGTCTTGGCGAGTACCTACAATGGTGTAATTTGGTCCCTTAGCAGAGAGCTTCATGGAAAAGGTTTCCATGTTCAAGCAGCTCCATCTATACATCACAAAGTGCAATTCAAAGCATCAGATGCAGTGGTATAAAGCAGAAGCTGGTTTTGGACCCTCAGTTCCAGAGAAATTAACTAAATGCTTCAGCATACAAAGACAAGAATGACTGTGCACCAGTGAACAAAGCAAGGTCCATAAAGGTCCTTGTGAATGGAGTCTGGTGTAAATGAATCTGAGGGGCCTGCACAGAGTCTTGACCTTAACCTAATAGAATATCTTTGGGATGAATTAGAGCGGAGACTGAGAGCCCGGCCTTCTTGCCAAACATCAGTGTGTGACCTCACAAATGCGCTTCTGAAGGAATGGTCAAAATCCCCAGAAACACACTCCAAAACCTTGTGGACAGCCTACCCAGAAGAGTGAATGCTGTTCTGGCTGCAAAGGGTGGACTGACGTCATATTGAACCCTATCGATTAGGAATGTGATGTCATTTACGCTCATATATGCGTCAAGGCAGGTGATTATTTCCATTAAAGTTACATTTGCAGGATTTAGCAGATGCTCTCATCCAAAGGGACTTACAGAAGTGCTTCCATAAATTGTACACATTATGCTACAGTTAAAGTGAAGTAAGGAAAGAATAAGTTAACAAACAGATCACAGCAAAACACAAACAAGTCAAAACAAAGTGCAGATTAAATTTTCAAGGGTCATTTACACTTATTAAAGATCTAAAAGTGAAGTAAAGGTGACTTTTTATGAACAATATTTGCTTGAACACACATTTTTAAATATGACCTTTCATGCTGTTGATTGATGACTGATCTACAGAAATGCTCTCGTAATATCCATCATGCAAAGCCACCCATAATGAATGAATATGCCCTCTATCAACCATGCATCAACTAGAGACCTGTCACTTGCAATAAAAAATATTCTTGCTTCAGAATAAGATAAATTAACTTCAGGCGTAATTAAGGTGGCACACGAAGAGAGGTCAAAGGTGAAGTGTCATGGAATTACGGGTTAATTTTTTGAAATCCCTAATAGACATCATCATAACCTGATTTAGCAGCCCAATGTCCATTTTAGCATGCAGTAGCCACTCAAAATCTAAACATCTGTACTATACTTAGCTACAATGTAAACTGTTATCAAACAATCAAGAACACATTGCTGCGATTACAATAAGGGACAGGTGAGAGGTATTAGAGTTCATTAAGGAAAATAGAAACAGGATGCACAGAAAAATAGAAGTAGAAAAAAGATGAAATAGTAAAGATGCTTATAGGTTTGTACATACACAAAGAGGGTGTGAGAGGTGGGAGAACCCTAAAAATATTTTTTTTACAATATTTTCCGTTATGTTTTTAATATTTCTGTAAATATATTTTTTCTGATGATTGCTGGTGTATTAATTAAAATGATTGCACTCTCTGTGCTTTGGCAATAGGAATGTTACTTTATTTGTCATGCCAATAAGCACTTCAAATTGAATTGTAAGTATACGACCCATCCAGGCTTTTCAAAACTCTGCATTTAAATATTGTTTTTATTGTGGTACAATGCATGTCTGAATGATCTTAAGGTCATATCAGCATTTTATGTTTTAAAAAGCCCTTTACAATTTGCATTCAGATCTATTACCATTTCTTCTGGCAATATTAATGTTATTTACCACCAGACAAAATGACATCATATAAATCTATATTTTTTTCTATGAAATGACTAAATATCATAACCCTCATAACAAGTAATGCTTAACGAGCCGCTTTGATCTTTAATCTTTATTCTAACATTGCAACACACATTTTAACATGTAATCTTACTAATGCTTCTTTTTCTAATGCTGCACTTTTAATACTAATGTGATAACAGTCATTGTAAGGGCTGAGGACTTTTTGGTTTCATTTTGCGGTTGTTCCCGGTCTTGTCTGCGCCTCATGTTAATTGGTCCTTGTTTAGTTTAATTGTCTCATTATAGTCAGCTGTGTTTATTCCGTCACGTGTCTCACCTGCCCTTTATTTAAATGCTTTTCCCCTGTGTGTGTTTGTCTTAGCGTCATATGAGTTGCTCCATTCTGTGTGTGCCCTGTTCCACGTTGTCTCTGCAATTAAAAACCATCTTTATGTTGGCACTTTTGGACTTTTATAGTTTTTTGAACAGCAGATATGGTTTCGGATTCGTGACACATATAAAAATCACTGCATGATTTTTAAAAGATGAACCATGTAACTGAATACAGAGAGAACTCAGAGGGGTGTACATTTGGTATCATGTAAATAATAATATAGCAGTATAATGACAAAACCAACTAGAGGTGGAGGTGAGGCAGATGGTGGGTTGGTCAATGACTCACCAGAGGGCCGTAGTGGAAACATAGTGCACCAGCTCGGTGAAGGGTAGAGGATCTGATGCTGCACCGCAGCTTCGACATACGAACTGTGGAGGGAGAAGAGTACAGTCAGCACTGATACTAATTACACTGCAGCTTCAAGAACCAAGCAGTGTACATCCTGCCTCCATTCACCTAAAACAATGCTGGAGACATATTCTTGTTTCTTTAGTTTTAGGAGTTATTTTACCATTTTGTGGATTTTATATACAAATGTTCAGACCAGTGCACAGTGGCTTAGTGGTTAGCATGTTCGCCTCTCAGCGGTAGGGACTCCCAGTTCGAATCCCAATATGGGTGGAGTTTTTGCATGGGTTTCCTCCAGGTTCTCTGGTTTCCTCCCACAGTCCAAAAACATGGATTCAAGACAAATTAAATGCTCTAAATTACCCCATATAGTGTGTATCTGTGTGTGTGGCTGTGTGAGTGAGTGTGATCAGTGATGGATTGGCACTCTGTCCTGGGTGTATCCGCACAGCGCCCGAGATGTTCTCCCCTAAATAAGCATAAACCTTACCGTGGCCCCAGTGAGAATTAAGCGGAAGATAATGAGTGAATGTTCAGAACACACACCAATTAAGAATTGTATTCTACAGGGATCGGTAACAGGTGTCCAGGTGTACCATTTATATTATAATTTGTTTTACACTTGATTGATCCTATCTTACGCTACACCTTAACTTAAGAAGCCATTCTTAATAATTTGTTCTGTTTGCTGGATGTGTTTTAATTAAAAGCTGAAAAATTAATGTTCAATAAGTAGGAAAATACATTTATTCTTTTATAAAGCTCACTGTTGGATTACTGTAATGCACGTCTGATAAATCTAATGAATTACAAGATGTGAATTAAGAAAATAATAAAATAAAAAAACAAAGAATTTGGCAGAGCGTATGGTGAACTTTAAACTATTTATTCCATGTATTCTTATTATCAAACTGATTCACATATTTCTTAAGTTCTCTTTATGTACAAGATTGTGATGGACTCGTTCCCACCTGTTCATACAGAGTCATGGCGAATTTCTGATGTGTGATGCAGGACTTGGATGTGCAGATTTCGGAAGAGGTCAGGTCTGATACCAGGTGTAGATGAATCCTCTGCAGGATGTTCTCCTGTAAAATAATCCATTTAAATCATCATCTTATTCTATGTAGTTTTTAAACCCTGTATCCACTTACTTTACACTGTATCAGACACATTCACCGTATTGCTACACATTGCAGATGCAGAATCAGAGACTGTAGGTCATCTGTTGCTGCAGTTTATGTTAGTCTTCCCCTAATCACAGGATGATGTGTACAGGATGATAATGGCTAGATATTTTTGGTTGGTGGATCAATTTTCAGTCCAGCAGTGACACAGAGTTGTTTAAACTCCAGCACTGTGAATCATCCATCACCCTAATAATGCCTGTACTAGAGGGGATGGGGGTCCTGATCATAACGGAACAAAAGAGGACTAACAGAGTATGAAGAGAAACAGATGACAAACACTCTGTAATTGTAAAACTACTAAGTTCCTGTATACAGTCAGATACGTTCAGTAGAACCAAAAATAACTTGAAATTAAATTAGAGTCCAAAAAAGTATGATTCTGTGATTTGCAAGTAAATTAAATAAAACATTACATTCAAACATAAAAAAGAATAATTAGTACTAACAATGATCAGCTAAGATCATCTGAATTCAGACAAATTAATGATATGTTTTCATGTTCTACTGTATATCCAGCACTAGAGCTATGGTTCTGTATAAAAGAGTCGTACGAAGCACTCGGCAGCATCGTCCATCAGGCCCAGTTGGAAGCGCTGCTCGTCTTTGAAGGTTTCGGCGAGTGCGTGGCGCAGTGTGTCCGACTGCAGGACGCGTTCTCGGCTCTGCTGGAACTGACTGAAGATACTCTGCACAGAGCAGAAGATTTTATTCATACTCTGAAAGAACACCGATTGTTTATCTACTAAGAACATAGTACCTATGACCATATAGAATACTCATTTCTGATTGGCTGGTTGGTGATCAAACTAATTTTCATTTCATGCTATAATTCTAACCTTCTGCAGACACAGTGCTGGTGCAACAGAGCTTATCTCCAAACCAGAACTGTACTACTTGTTTATTTAGGAGTTTAACATCTAGACAACTTCAGTTGCTATTTTTATCACAAACAGTTATTATTGTGATACAGCCATGGAGTCATTTAGCATGTTTATGGAATGTGAAAAGAAACTGGAATCTCGAGTAGTTAACTTATATACTCTTTTATACTATACCCCAGGTACAATGCACAAAATATAAATGCCACATGCTTCCTTCAAGTCAGGTTAATCCTGCCTATCATATTTTTAAAAGCTGCTGCTATGAGAGTGTTGCACACTCAGTAAAAAGGAGATTCAAACTTGAGACCGGATGCTTTTTTGTTTTACCACCCAAAACCCATTTGAGCTGGACCTGAAGTCTGGCCTGCAGGCCAATTACAGCCCACAATCAGATTCCAAACCGCCCGAGATTATAATGTGTTATTTATGGCTCACTAGCTCTGTCGGAATAAATAAATCAAAAACTTTTTAAATTTGATTTTGCCTTTAACACATTATCATACTTTCTACTCTCATACTAATATTTTCTGTTTCTCCCTCATGACACGATTTTCAGAAGCAGCTTGGGAGCAGAGGAGAGGCTTTTGATTATTTCTTTTTAGACTGTGATGAAAACATTTAAGCATCGGATACAACTGAGTTGCTTTACCTTAAATTTAATTTTCTTTAATTTAAGGTATTCTATACAGGTTGTATTAAGTTATCTGACTCTTCGTATGTGAAAGATTTTTTGTACACCTGGGTGGCTTATATTCAGTTACACTGCCATTTGGAAAATAAAAGTAATTGTGACAATGAAAATTGTTTTATAACGATGTGTTTTTTCATATAACTTTTTTGGCAAAAAAATGTCAACGTCATCTTTACTTTATTGATTTTGGCCCTCTTTGCACAAAGTTTGGACATCCCACCCTAAGGGAAATCTCACACACACCTTAACAGTTGGTAAAAACCGCCATGCTTACCTTTAAAGCACAGAAGATGCAGGCATCCCCAAGACAGAAGTGAGCAGAAAGCTGCCTAAGACTTCTCCTGAAGATGTCCAGCTGCCAGAGAACCTACAAAAGTGCAGTTATCACCCAGTCATATTAAAATGTGGCAAGATTCTTAAAAGAGTATAAACGTCATGGTACTTAAAAATGTTGTATATATTGCTAACTGAGTAACATGAGCTACAGATAAAAACACAGATAACAAACAAGTAGCACTAGGTGTACATCACACTTACCTGTACAGCACTGTTGAGAAAACAGCTGTTCTGACCCGGTTCATTCAGAAGGCCCTTGGTAAGCGCCAGGGAGAGCATGCTTCCAGGCTGATAAGACTTTCCCAAACCTGGGCCAGAAAACCCTCCATTGCCAGGGCCTCCAGTGCCAAAGCCACCACTTCCTGGCTTCCTGAAGAGCTTGACCCATGCCATGGGACACGAGTCCACCTCTTTCCAGTGGTTTTAACAAGTCAGGTATTTAAAAAAAATGACAAGATTTGTTCATGTTTTGCAAATAGTCCCTGCACCAGGCAGAAACAGCAATCCCATCAATTATATGGAGAAAGGTTCAAATCAGGTAACACCAAAGAGGCGCACAGTAAAGTGAGGGAAGTTTAAGATGACATCAAGGACCCTGAGAAGACTGAGTAGGGAATACAAACAGCCCAGAAAGGGGAAATAACCCTGTCAGGGCGCCCAAAATTCGTACTGGCGCCCCTGGCTGTTGAGACCGCAAAGAGTTTTAGGGAGGTTTGGGATTTGCCTGAATACCATTGGAATTGACAGTTTGGAGACTTCCTAGCCCCAAGCAAAAAAAGGGAAAAACATGGCGTTCACTCTCTGGTGGACTCCTGGTTGAGGACGAATGTGGTCCACTGGGAAAACCATGGTACTGGCACAAGGGAAAAAATGGACGAGGATGAACAAGGATGAAAGGGGGTATTTTCCAGTCAGGTCACCGCAAAGAGGTCTCAAAGCAGTGGACCAGAACACCAGCCGACAGTAGATGACCTATGATGACTGATGGAGAAGGAGATAAATGAGAGAGAAGAAGATCAATGGTTGGTTAAATGAAAATTCACCTCAGACTACAAAGAGACTTTAGCCACAAAAACCCGGAGACTGTTAAAGAGCAACGCATTCTACACTTGTATGATATTTCCCTTATTCATGCCTGTGCTAAATCCTCTCAGCACTTTGCAGCATTGCTTTTAATCTTTCAGTCCCTCAGGATCAATAAACCATAAAACATTCTCTGTAGGCTCTGTGATGTTTCTGCTGGCTCAGCTCAGAGCCGAGGCAGAAACAGATCCAAACATTGCATCAGACTTCCCCTTCAACTCGATTAAGTCTAAAACGAAAACAAAAGACTATGGCACTTTATTAAACACATTGATACCTGTACAACAAAGGCTACCACCCTGATACCCGTGTCAGTGCAACTAGTTATTTGTTTAGTCCATTTTTAAACGAGTTTTTTCACCTAAAGTTTAAGGTCTATTATGCAGATGTTCTACTGATGTTCTAGTCCAGCGGTTCTCAACCTGTGGGTCGCGACCCCGGCTGGGGTCGAATGACCAAAACACAGGGGTCGCCTAAAGCCATCG
>JAOUQT010222312.1:0-29476 GCA_025769995.1 Xyliphius kryptos
ACATTTCTTACCATTAATTTGCCTGTTTCAAATGAATAACTCTTGACATCTTCAATCTCCGTTTTGTAAGCGCATTAATGGCTTGCGATACATTAGGTTCATTATCCTTTTTTCACCCCAATGGAACATATAGCGGATGGCGAATTTTCATAGATGCGATCCTAATGTCGATCTCGTATTTTTTAATGACTTCCATATTTAACTCGATCTCATTTTCTTTGATGAGCTGTGGTCTGGAAACCTTTTTTGTTCCCATGATAGAGCTAAAAGTAAAGTGTTAAGTACACTTTCACTTCTGAAGGGAAACTTATCAGGGGTACAATGAGAAAAGTCCATGTCATGTACTCATGATGAAATCCGAAGCAACCGACAGAAACAGGGAAGTAATTCTTGCAAAGAAAGATGATGAACATAAAAAAAACGTTCCACACATGGAAAAATATAGTTTAAGGATTTTCATCAAGGATTTAAACTGACAGCATTTAAATTGATAGCCCCAAAACCCTAGCCACTTAGCTACCATAAACATCGTTTAATTGGCAAGACCTTTGAATTAGGCTATTAATAATTATGGTGTCTATAAATTATGTAATGCGAAGTATAATATTTGCGACATAGAACAATTATATGTATTAAAAAAATGTATTTTAGTACCAGTAAACAGTCTGTGAACCATTATAAATCCAGTGCCACGATGACTCATTTAATTATAAGATTTTTACACTTTTGAATATTAGTAGATTTTTGTGTAGATGCATGATTAGATTTTTACTTTAAAGAAAGTTTGAGCTCACAAAGATAACTAAGGTACTCATCCTTATCTATGTTATTTATAGCTTTCTCACAGCTCTCAAGATCATGCTGTTTATCGCCTTTTACCTTGTAAATAAACTGTAGAAGTTCAAAAACTTCTCCTTCACTCTGATGTTTTCTTTTCTTATTAATCTTCTGCAGATTCTTAGTTGCTATACGACCCTCACGTGTGCTGGAATTCATCTTAACACATTTAGTGTAGAGTTTGAAGGCAAGAGACTCACATTTCATAGCGTGTAGGTGAAATTCTGCAAATTTCCCCAGAACTAATTGCTGATCATTTTTTTCTTCTGCTGCCTTAAATGCAACATTAAACATCTCTAACGATTTTGAAATATCCCTGTTATGCCCATACTGAAGCGCTAGATCCATCATAGCCTTAATGAAGTCAGTACTCAGTGTGGTGGCCTTCTCTAAATGATAAATACACTGATTACGAATATGCTGAATGTCAGCAATCTTATTTCTGTGATTTTCAGATTGAAACAGTTCAATTATCTGCCTTTTATAACAGATTGCTAACTGATGGTGTATAAAAGCTGAGTCTGGATTTTTTTCTAATGCTCTCTTCAGCAGAGCAATGGATCTTTTTACAAAACCCTTAAGACGAAAAAACTTCCCAACATATCGAATAACATATGGATGTTCTGGAGATCTTTCCAAAGCAATCTCTATTAGGTTCTCCGCCTCACTGTCCTCCCTGTTAATTTCAGTCAGTTTTAAACCAAGCAGAACTTTAAGAACATCATCATCTGGGTTTAGTTCTATGGCTCTTCTCAGTTGTTTAATTGCAGGTGACTCTGGTGAACTAATGATCTCAGTTTCCTTGCGGTACAAAAGGATGGCAAGGTCAGCATTCAATTCAGGTTCCTCTGGTTCCAGCTCCAAGGCCTTTCGGAAGCACTCCTCAGCTCGGTCATAATACTTATGAGAGAACTTAAAAAAGGTCCAACCTTTCTCTCCAATCACATTAGCAAAAGGGACAGTAAAAGAGCCACGTGAATATTTATATTTAATCTTCTGCACTTTGGTCAAGTAGCTTTCACACTCTGTATATTCTTCCATATGATAGTGTAACCAAGCAAGGTTTCCATAAGCAACAATATACAGCTTGTCATCTTCATCTTCATGGCTCTCTTTAGTGATCTCTACAGATTTCTGAAAGCAGATAAGAGCCTCAGCATTCAGGCCGAGAAGGAACTTCACAAATCCCAAAAAGTTGTAGGATCGCACAACTCCCTCTTTTCTACCAAGCTCTGCTTTGGTCTGTTGTTCTAATCTTTTTAAAAGATTAGTTAGATCTGTGTCTTCTTTATTTAGGGGCCATGTAAAATGACATTCCAGTTGTTCAAGTTTCAATTTCAAATCTGAATTTGAGCTGTTGAAGAATTAATCAGAAGTCACATACATGAACTGGGTACAAGAACATAACAGCTAGCTCAGTGCACATGTTTAAACAAAAGCACTTACCTCATTGTGAAAACCTTCTGTGTATTTCACCCGTAATAAACAAGTATTTGCTGGCAAGAATGCTGTCCGGAATCCTTTGTTAGAGGACGGATAAATTCAGCTGTCCTTTAAAATTTTCTTTAATATTTCCCTGTGGTGCATTTAAAAAAGAGTCCTTTAACTTTACGTGTAGTTATATTTTCCTTGCCTCTTCCGCGTTACTGCGTCCACGCCAGTCCCCTTTAAAAGTAAAAAAAAAAAAAAAAAAAAAAAAAACACGGCAAAACTCCTCAGTAAGACAAAAAGCTATTGGCTGTAATAAAAGTCGCTCAAAGCCGCTGATAGACGTCATCGCCTAATTTGCATTTAAAGCTGTAGGACAAAGTGATAACGTTGTGGGGGAGTTTAAATTACAAATAAACATATGATAAATAATACAAATAAATACATATACTTCCGTTTTTTTCTCAAAAGAACTTTATGTATTTAATGCTTTGCCAAGACCCATCCGTTAATCCATTATCTTCCACTTAATCACCTACTAGTGTCGCGGGGGTTCCCCATAACCAATCCATCACTGGGCACACACTAACTCACACAAACACACAATTCACAGGGCAATTTAGAGCATTTAAATGACCTGGAATCCATGTTTCTGGACTGTGGGAGGAAACCGGAGAACCTGGAGAAAACACACGCAGACACAGGGAAAACATGAAAACACTCAGATCAGGATTCAATCAGTGTTAGGGACAAAATGACATAAAACTGATCAAAATGTAAATCAAAATTATTATTCCATGTAGGTCTGGATTTGGAATCACATTCAAAATCAATGTGGAAAATCAAATGACAGGCTGATCCAACTTCAGTGGATCACATTCAAATAAGGCTCAGTAGTGTGTGTGGCCTCCACGTGCCTGTATAATCTCCCTTCAACGTTTGGACATGCTCCTGATGAGGCGGCGGATGTTCTGTCCTATGGCCCCCTCCATGTCTTATGGTGTACTGGCCTGTCTCCTGGTATCTGCTCCATGCTCTGGCAACTGTGCTGACCGTTTTGCCAAAGTTTGCATTGATGTGCCATCCTGAATAAGCTGCACTACCTGAGCAACTTTTGTGGGTTGTAGACACCGCCTCACGCTACCTCTATGGCGATAAAACTGGCCAAATGCAAAAGTGACCAAAACATCAGCCAGAAAGGATGAGAACAGAGAGAAGGTGTGTGGTCACTACCTGGTCACTTCCATTTGCACAACAGCAAGTGAAATCGATTCACAATCAGTGTTGCTTCCAAACTGGACAGGTTGATTTCACAGAAGTGTGGTTGACTTGGAGTTACGTTGTGTTGTTTAAGTTTTCCTTTAATTTTTTTGAGCAGTTTATATACTTAGGATTTTCTACAACCTTAGGCTATTTACTAAAATTTGCAACAAAAAATGCTTAAGCAAAATCCAATAAGAATGTTAGGGTATAAAAGGTGACTTACATTTCAATTTTTTGGTTTAGAACCTTTGTGTATAGTGATATTACCTTTCTTAAAGTACACAAAGAACAGTTTTTATTTAAGGCGTTTAATGTTGAAGCATCACTGGCTTTCAAATGATCTTCTGTGGCAACTGTTCATCAATCTTCTGATTGCGTCTATGGCCAGGGAGTTTCTCCACAGTGCCCTGGGCTGCAAATTTCCTTGTGACGGTCGTGCACAGTGAACACGGGAACATTAAGATCTCTTGGGATCTTAGCCTTAAGATTGTTCCTACTTTGTCACAATTTTGGTTTTCAGATCTTCAGCAATTCTGTTCTCTTCTTTCTTTTTTCCAAGCTCTGAGTGGTACAAAGACTGAGCCAACGTTTCTCTATTCAAACTACTTAAACGTGATTACCAAAACCACAAATTTTACAACTACCACTACAAATTACCATTTTAAAAGCAACCCTTTTGGCTGCTGCCTTTGTGTTGTTCCAATGCAAGCAATTGAAAACATAAATACCAATAATTTATGATTGCAACAATGTTCAAGAAAAAGTACAGCATTTTCTAATGAAAAAGAAACAGGAGTCAAAGTCCATCCTAAATGGGATGATTGTCTTTACAGACACAAGGTTCACTGAACTCATGCAGTTCATGTCGATCACATCTGTATGGTGCTGTTTGCAGTATACAACTGACAAAGCAGCTTTATAGAAACCCAATGCCACAACAACTGTACCAGTATAGTGTAGTGGGTGTGGTACATTAGTGGTTAGGTTATTGGGCAATCAATCTGAAAGCTGTGGGTTCAAATCTTCAAGTTTACTAATAATACCAATGTGGGTTCAATGTGTGAGCAAGACCCTTAATGCTTATTGCTTCAGGGTATCGATCCCAACCATCGAGTATAAAAGAGTCTGCTAAATGATGGATTTAAAAGAGGCATCAAATTCAGAATTACTTTACCGCATCTGTATCATATCAAAGCATCACCTAGAAGTATAAAAGGCATAAAAAATAACTTCCGTTCATAGGTTTGGGATAGGTCCACACTGAAGTCCTGCCACCTTGAACAACATGATAAGACTGAAAATAAATGCACAAAGTGAAATATATTAACATTTTGCATACAACATCCTTAAAAAAAAGCACAAAGTCTGTCTGTCAGACACTTTAAGCTTTAAAACAGAGGTGTCCAGAATTTTGGGCCAAATTTGATAATGTGAAGATGACTGGGGCCAATAGTTCCTTCTGACATTTTTTCTTTTCAAAAGTTGTATGAATATACAGTTATAGAATAAATTTCACTTACACAATTGCATTTATTATTCAGTTACATTGCCATTATTTTTCAAATGGCAATGTAACTGAATTTAAGCAACTCTGGTGTGAACAACTGTAAAGACAATTTTTTTTTTTCATATCTGAAGAGTCAGATAAACATTAAACTGTATAAAATATCTTAAATTTAAGGTCATGCAGCTCCTCCGTCATGTTGTCAATACCTTTTTAAAAAAAAAACAGTAGTTGCATCGGTACTTTCATTGCAGGCTAATGAGAAATAATGAAAAGCCGCTCGTTTGTCCCTAGCTGCCTCAGATAGTATCTGCCACAGATAGTTTTAGAATAGTGCTAAAATTTAATTTGGGAAAAGACAGAATTACATGAAAAAAAATTAGGAATTATTTGTTCTGAAATGCCTGTTTTAAAACCACAAGAATTGTACATTGTACTTATGCTACTTATTTTTAAATAAGTGTGGCTACTCTGTGAACTAGAAGAGTTTTCCAAATAACCACTAACAACTACAATTCATCATCTGCTTTCTGAAATCCCAAAACACTGCACATGCTGTTCCCATCTTAGAGTCCAAGATGCTTCAAAAATGAAATTTTATTCATGAGAGCGAGAAAAGCTTTGTCTTAATAAAAGTGTGAAAAGAGTCGCAACCGATTGTCAGAAAGACTAAAGTACTGAATCTCTGTTCTTGTAATTATTGATCTCCAGGTCGACTGAAACACGTATCGATCATGTCCTCTACAGATTCCTCAATGCCGTTGCCTTCTACCTGGTGTCTCAGTCCTCGGACTTGGTGTTCAGGCTCCAGAATCAGCTGGGCAGGTAATGGTACGGAGAACTTTTTAGCGATGTTGTGAAGGACGCAGCACGCTGTGATGATGCGAGCTACAGACTTGAGATCATTGGCTTTAACTTCTCCGAGATTGTGCAGGCACTGAAAACGGGATTTTAAAGAGCCCAGGACGTTCCGAGTCGAGGATAAAACCTGTGTATGGGCTGTATTGAACCGCAGCGCAGCATTTGTCTTGATTTGAGAGACGTCTACGGGGGTCAAAATATGCTTTGCTTTACCCAGAGCCTGGCCACCTGTGAACAGAAAAGTGTTGGATAGTTAAGAGACAAACCAGTTTAAAGTACCTTTTGAAAAAAACACACTGCCAGTCCAACAAAAAAAAAAAACAGGTCAGCGCCTGGATGTAACTCTGATCTGGGATCAGCAATGTTATGTGATAGAATGAGGTCATCTGACCTGAATATACTGAACCACCAGGTTATTCCATCAATGTATCTGTTCTGATGACACAGACATAATCCAAGATGAAGCCAGGATTCATCAAGGCTCAAATTGTGAGTGATTCAGGGAGCATCAGACCTCATTCTCACTCATGGATCAACCACCATAGAGTCCAGAACTGAACCTCATTGAGAATGTTTGGGATGTGCTGGAGATGAGACTTTGTGCAGTGTTCTAAAGCTTAATCAAAACAAGATTTCTTGGGAAAATTAATGCATCTCTGAACAGAAGTAAATGCTGCGACTTCACAGAAATGATGCCCTAGTGACTTTTGGCTGAGCAGTGTATATAATTCTTTATGTTTTCTCAGCCAATAGCAAAGGCAGCAATGTGAACTTACATAATTTAATCTTCTTGTTCTCCGTATACACTTGCGTGTGTATGAAGTTTTAAATTATTCCAACGCACACCAGAGCTACAGTGAAATGTCAAAATAGCATCACCAAATTGGATTGGACAGTGTTGCCTTATCCACCATACAACCCATATCCCTTTGGACTAGAACCTCTATGGGTCTTTTAAAAATGCTGTGCATAAGACAAAATTTCAACATGATATGGACATAACTCATGCAGTGAGAACATGGTTATATAAATCAGAATACTTGATTAATCCCCGAGGTGGATAAACAGGACAAGTGCTCATACCAGCAAGGATTAGCCTACATTTGTAAAAAAAAAAAATAAATAGTATGTGCAATTGAAACATGAACTATTATTAGTGGATTAAAGACTAGAGTCCACTTAAATATTGGAGGTTCAAATCCAATTGTCAATGTGTGTCCCCAATTAAGTAAGGCTCATTATAAACTGTCATTATAAAACAAGTAGTTCCGGGCTTTAAATCTAATTGGCTAAGCCATTTGTCTAGCTGTGATGTTATTGACGATAATGCACACCTCTGTGCTTCACAATACATTAAATCCCAATACTGTGGTCTGTAATTTGGCCATTAGATGGCAGTATTTGATTAGTGGAGAAACCAGAAACTTGTTACTTAGCGATCAGTGTTCTCTTCAAACTGGACTACAATATGTTGCGGAATACCAGTTCATTAATGAGTTTGCTTTCAATTATTGCAGTTAGGAATTAGACCTTGCTTTTTAACATTGTGTGTTTGTACAACTTTAGGTTGTGCATTATTGTAAATAAATCAAGGTAAAGAGGTGTAATTGTACGCCACTTGATTCGTGCCTAACAAGACCTCTTTCCCATGATTCATTCAGAATAATGCACACCCTCTTATATGCCTTATTGCTTTATCGTTTCATAGGTTTGGACGGCACGGTGGCTTAGTGGTTTGCACAGTCGCCTCTCTGCGCTCTCGGTTCGAATCCCGACCTGGGTGAAGTTTTCATGTTCTCCCCGTGTCCGTGTGGGTTTTCTCCGGGATCTTTGGTGTCCTCCCACAGTCCAAAAACATGGATTCCAGGTAAATTGAATGCTTCAAATTGTCCTGTATAGTGTGTGGATGTGTGAGTGTGTGCCCAGCGATGGATTGGCACCCTGTCCTAGGTGTATCTTCCCAGCGCCCGAGATGTCCTTCTCTGGATGGGCATAGGGAAACCCACCAAGACCCTAGTAGAGGAATAAGCAAAAGATAATGGATGGATGTTTCAGGGGTTCAGTAGGCACGATGGCTTAGTGGTTAGCACATTTGCCTCTCAGTGCAGGGGGTTCCCGGTTCGAATCCTGATCTGGTTGGAGTTTTCATGTGCTCCCCCTGTCCATGTGGGTTTTCTTCTAGTTCTACGGTTTGCCCTGTATAATGCGTGTCTGTGTGTGTGGATGTGTGAGTGAGTGTGTGCCCAGTGATAGATTGGCACCCTGTCCTGGGTGTATCTGCCCAGTGTCCGAGATGTTCTCCCGTGGATGGGCATGGGGAACCCCACCAAGACCCTAGTAGAGGAATAAGCGGGAGATAATGGCGGGATGTTTCAGGGGTTAAGGCGGCACGGCGGCTTAGTAGTTAGCACATTCGCCTCTCAGTGCAGGGGGTTCCCGGTTAGAATCCTGATCTGGGGGGAAGGTTTCATGTGCTCCCCCTGTCCATGTGGCTTTTCTTCTAGTTCTACGGTTTGCCCTGTATAATGCGTGTCTGTGTGTGTGGATGTGTGAGTGAGTGTGTGCCCAGGGATAGATTGGCACCCTGTCCTGGGTGTATCTGCTCAGTGTCCGAAATGTTCTCCCCTGGATGGGCATGGTTCCACCCTAGTAGAGAAATAAATGGAAGATAATGGATGGATGGATGTTTCAGAGGTTCTGTAACATGACTGACCCTGTGTTCTGACCCCAACCATCAAGTTTGGATCCTTGTAAGCCATGTTGGGGGAAAGTGTCTGCTAAATGACCAAAATGTACGTATAAAGAACTGTACTTTCTCCATCCCATAGGGGTTGAATTGAAATAAATTTGCTGCAACCAAGGCTCTGAATACTCAGATCACAAGAGCAACTCACCGAGAATCCAATTCTGTCCATGTCGAAGTGAGTTAAACTCCTGGAAGATGCTCGACCTTTCCCAAACGGTGTGTTCTTCACTTCCCCCAGGCCAGCACTGTTCCACACTCAAAAGATTCCCATCAGCATCGCTGATGATCTGCATCATTACAGAATAGTACCCGTGAACGTTCAGGAACGCCCTCTGTTCGGTTACGAGCGGATGAACACCAACATGCAGGTGACACAGCACACCCACCACGTTCGGAATACCGCTTAAATTTCGAAATCCCTCCGCGACGCCCATTCGGTCCTGATAACCCGCCGGTAACGTGACGAAGTCCGGACACATGTCCTCCAGTATGGCGGACACAGAGTTCACAGCGTGGCTGATTCGCGACTGCTCCAAACCCAACATGTCCGTAATCTTTCTGGGGAGAAAACCGTGAGCGAAGAAATAAAGCGTCGCCAGGATCATGGCTTCATCCGAAACGGCGTCGTTACTCGGTCTGAACACGTCTTTCTTCATCCGCGTCCTAATAAAGTCCACGATGAAGCTCAAACACGGCCGAGTCAAATGAAAACACTGAAACAAAAAGTTCTCGTCCATAGTCTTCAGGCAGCTGCTGTGGTCGCTGTTTGGTGTCTTGCAGCTCGGAGGTTCAGGTGATTTGGAAGTCGATTTTAAAGACGGTTTGTTTAAAATGCCTCTGTATAATTCTTCCTCAACAGCGAACCACAAAGCCCCAGCATAAGCCATGATGGAGAGGGTGCTGTAGAACAAACCTCACGTGATATAAAACCTCTTTAAACCATATTAATGCGTCGGATAAATTATTTTTTTCCGTTCGAAACAGTTCGCTTCGTTTTAAATCCTTATATTGAACTGCATTGTTTACTAACCCTACTTTACGCTCGTTCCTGTTTGATCTTCTCTGCGCGTGCGCACTGATGCCAACTCCTCAGTAAGGAAAGTAGCTATTGGCTATCCCAGAAGTCGCTAAATGACGCCATCACCCGATTTCACCAAAAAAAGTTTTCTTCTTCTTAAAAGGAATCAGTCCACCTAGTCACTTCATAAAATACCTTAATACTGGGTTGTCCAAACTTTTTGCAAAGTAAAAATGATTTACAATAATCAACAACATTGAGTGCCTTTATTACAAACCCACTATAATAAAAAAAAAACATGCTTTGATTCATAAATACCTTTATTGAAAGCAAAATTGCTCATAAACTAGTTTATCGTGACGTAATCTAGTCCATCCATCCAGCCATCCGTTATCCTCTGCTTATTTTTTTTACTAGGGTCACGGTGGGGTTCCCAATGCCCATCCAGGGGAGATACACCCTGGACAGTGTGCCAATCAATCACTGTGTGCACATCCACACACACACACACTATGCAGGGTGATTTAGAGCATTCAATTTACCTTGACTCCATGTTTTTTGACTGTGGGAGAAAACCGGAGAACCCGGAGGAAACCCACGCGGACACGAAAACATGGAAACTCCACCCAGATCAGGCTCGAACCGGGAATCCCCGGCACTGAAAGGCGAACGTGCTAACCACTGAGCCACCATAAGTAAAGTAGCTATTGGCTGTCCTCAAAGTTGTTAAAGGTGTTAAATGATGTGATTGCCCAACTTTCATAACAGTCTATTTGAGGCCAAAAAATGAAGCAATAGTGTGGGAAAGAATAAAGTGCTAAAAATGTAAATTGTAAATATTTACAAATAAACTTTGAAAATAATTCACTTCTGTTAAATCTTTTTTTTGCCTTTGACTATATGCTTTATCTTTACCCACATTATACAAATCATTGTGCATAAATTTTATAATTTTTACATAAATTACAGAAGTCATGTCCTGTGTTGTTAAATGTATAATTAAGAGAATGTTATTGAGTGGAACTGCTAGTCTGGGTTCTTTTCACACTGAATATAATTATTTCCTCTTTGTACATGAATAAATTGGGGGTAAGAGGCAGCTTTGAGCATGAGCTGGTTATTTGAATGTGGAGTCTTCAAATCTCCAAATATAGTGGCCAAATTACAGAACGCAGTTCATAAAATGCATCGAAAAAAATAATGTTTTGTATATCTATACCATTATGTGGCATACCAGCTCATGCTACTCTGTGTGACACAGTTTATGAACCACTGCCTTACAGCATTAGCTTCACGTTAGTCGCATGCATCATCCCCTCCACTCTACCCATGAGCCAATCGCTATACGCCAAGCATGTACATTGACATTCAAATTGTTACTTAGCAGACTCCTTTATATCCAAAGTGACTTACAAATAAGAGAACATAGTAGAACAAACCGTGTGTATTTTATTTTGTAGATACACGCTGTTAAAAAAACAACTATCATTGTCACAATACCCTTTGTCTTTCAAATGGCAATGTAACCGAATATTAGCCACTCAGGCTTTAAAGATGATTCTTTTATATCTGGAAAGTTACATAACATTGAACAAACTGTTTAAGATTACTTTTAAGAAATTTATATTTAAGGTTGAGCAGCTTCTGTTTATGTTGTCGTCAACACCTCTTAAAAAAAAAAAGTAGTTGGGCAGTGTTAGTGCTTTCATCCCAGGCTAATAAGAAATATTTAAAAGCCACTCCTCTTCCCCATCTGCCTCTGAATATCAAAGGATATGTTCTCAATTTTGCCAGAGGCACAAATGCAGACACAGTTATTAAAATGGAGCTGTAATCATGTTGAAATAATTTTAAAACATTTTTAAAAGGTTATTTATTTATTCTGACAGAGCTAGCTAGCCATAAATAACACATTATAAGCCTGAATGCTGGCCAGACTTTGGACATGCCTGCCTTGATCTTAATGCTTTGTCTAGACCCACATTACATTATTTATTTTTACTTAAATTATATAAATACATTTTTAGTTAATCAACTAAATGTTTAGCTTTTTACTGAAGGCACACACCATGCACAAGTTTAGTAACTGACACTGTGGAAGATAAAGGCATTTATAAAACCGTGTAGTTATGGTCCTTAAATCTGATGGGCTGAGCTGCTTGTGTAGCCGTGACATTATTCACAATAACCCAAACCTCTGACCACTTTACATTTGTATAAATCCACAATATAAAATATATTGTTCTTCCAAACTTTTTCATGAACTGCGTTCTTTAATTTCCACTAGATGGAAGTATTTGATTGTTAAAGAAACCAGAAATCTTTTACTTGTCAAGGTTCAATTAAAAAAGCAAACTGGATAATGTCGCAGAAGGCAAGTTTATTAATTAATTAAATTCACAGGAACAATTTATGTTTTTTTATGTTTGTTTTGAATTTAATTTAAATATGAAAAAAACATTTGTTATTGAAAAAGATAACACGGTTTTTACTGAGTATTACACAAATCATCGTCAGTGGTCTGTTTTGCGGCAGACAAGTATGGTTTGAATTTTCTGTCAATCCCCTTCCATCTTTCATCTGTTCAGACCCTTTTGAAGCATCGTCAGTATGGTGATCCTTTAAAAGTGTTTTTCTTAACTTTCTTATACTACAGTATAATACTGTATAACAATTTTAGCGATGTATAAAAGTATTTAAATGTACGTTGCATATGTTTATACCGATTAGGTTATGGTCTTTGAACAGTTGTATGTTATGGACATGATGGTAATATTCATTTTTACTGGATAATAGTGTATTGTAATTGGTTTATTTCAGTTTTACATTTTTGTAACTGCTACAATAAATAGGAAAGGCACAATTTGTACAGTATGGTAAATGTGAAACGAGTTGGCTGCCTGTAAAATTGGTATAAAACTGGTATAAAGAGGACGGAACAGTCGTCATTAAGAGGTTGAGCCACTCTTATGATTAATCTATTGTAACATTTTTAATCAAGATTAATTGCAAAAACTATAAAATTTGTAAAGTATTTCAGAAAGTCATTAAGATATTTAACTATTTACTGCATTATTTCAGAAAAATATGGTAACTTTTTAAACATAATATGTTTATCAATGGGCAATGAATACCTGATGATAAAACAACCACAATGTTCTTTAAAAGTGCCAAATAAAAATCATGTCATAACACCGCTCATAAAAACTGCTCATAAACTCATTAAAAAGTGTTCAATCTGCTAAGCACAATCTAAATAACCTAATTGCAATTGTTTTTCCCCTCTCACAATCACCAGGACGAAACCCCACACATTTAAAAAATATATGTTTTTATACAACCCCCGTTAAAAAATGGACACATCACAATTACAATACAACAAAATGTGTTTAATAAAATATGAAGACAATTAACATATAGAAACATATATCAAAAACACTGCTCAAAAAAAATAAAGGGAACACTTAAACAACACAGTGGAACTCCAAGTAAACCACACTTCCGTGAAATCTGCCTGTCCAGTTAGGAAGCAACACTGATTGAATCAATTTCACTTGCTGTTGTGCAAATGTTTTGTGCATTGAATGCATTCCACTATCTACTAAATGATTTTTAACTGACATATTTTATTCATTGAAATTTAGCATGTGTTATTTTACTGCTCCCTTTTTTTGAGCAGTGTATAATTTTTAAATATGTTCCTTATAGCATATATGCCAACTCATTAACACCTAATGTAGTTTAAGTAGAACATCATTTTGTACAAGCAAAAACATTAACCACTTATATGTATTTGTTAATTATTTTTGTCATCGTCTCTTTCTCTGGCTCCGTTTCCCTTCTTTTTGGCTGCGGTACTCCCAGTATATTCCTGTTAAAGCTTGAACAGCTTCAATAGACACTGTTAATTTTCCCACAATCTCCTGTTCAGCATCTTTTCTAAAAACTTTAAATAAAAATATTAATCATATATTAATTAGTAAATTGCCAAAATCAGTACAATTGGCAAATAAACATTTCAAGCCTCTATATTAACTTACTGTCTATTTGTTGTTCAATGAGATCATTTCCTTTAAGTAATATTTTCCGAAGATCCAGGTACGCTTGTCCAACAGCCACACATTCTTCTTCCTGTTCTTCAAATAATGGCTCACTTACCACTGTGAACTTTAACCTTATAAAAATGTAAAACACAAAAAAATATTTTAAGTATCTTATTGACTTTGGCATCTTTATCAGCCTTAAAGATTTGTTGGTTACCAACTAGTTAATTAGATTTTCCAAATCTTCAGCATCAGCTCACCTGCCTTGGTTGGCATCCGTTCCTTCAAGCATGGTGTAAAGGTAATTCCTCAGTGGACCCGCGGTTGTAGCATCTACGTGTATAACTGTAACAGTTACAGACTGGATTATTACTTGTAATGTGACTGATTGTCAATTTTTTTCGAGTTAGCAAGCCACAAAACCGTTACAGTGGAGAATCATTCATTAATTCATTCATTGATTGGGGGGGGGGGGGGGGTTCCCCATGCCCATTCAGGGAAGGATATTTCAGGCTCTGGGCAGAAACACCCAGGAGCGGGTGCCAATCTATCGCTGGGCACACACTCACACAGCAATACACGAACAAACATTATATGGGGCAATTTAGAGCATTCAATTTAACTTAAATCCATGTTTCTGGACTTTGGAAACCGGAGAACCTGGAGGACACATTGGACACATTGGGAACAGGAAAATTCCACGTTGATTAGGATTCAAACCGGGAACTGAAAGGCGAACGTGCTAATTATTAAGCCACCGTGCCGCACAAGGCACGGATTTCGGATCTTTAGAAATTTAAAATCATTTAAAGTCATTTAACATATGACTTTCTTCTTTTTCAAAGACCTGTTGTTTTCTCTTAAAGTTATTCATGACAGAGAGGCTTACAATATTTGACTTGGCAGTTTTCCACCGGATGCCCTTGCTGACACAACCATCATTTTTTGTCTCCAGTTTATCCATTAACATGCTTAGATGTGCAAGAAAACCAGAGACCCTGGAGAAAATGCAGCTGCCATGACCACAGGACCAGTAGGGTGCCCCTATTTTCCCTTTTCTTTTCCCTTTTCTTTTAAAAGTATTATAAATATTATTTATTATTAGTAGTAGTAATAAAGTGATCTCATTTGCCTGCTGTTCTTCCATACAGTGGAATGTGTCACACACACCGAGTGAACTAAGCTTTGTGTATATTTTGTGAAAATTATGTGTATTGTGTAACTAATTTGTGTATTTAAAATTCTTCTAGGACGGCATGGTGGCTTAGTGGTTAGCATATTCGCCTCTCAGCGCTGAGGATTCCCGGTTCGAATCCCAATCTGGGTGGAGTTTCCAAGTTCTCCCCGTGTCTGCGTGGGGTTTCCCCGTGTTCTCTGGTTTCCTCCCACATCCCAAAAACACGGATTCAAGGTAAATTGAATGCTCTAAATTGCCCTGTATAATGTGTGTATGTGTGTGAGTGAGTGTGTACCCAGCGATAGATTGCATCAATAATAATAAGTAATTATATATTGTGTACATACAGTACAGGCCAAAAGTATGGACACACCTTCTTATTCAGTGTTTCTTATTTTCATGACTATTTACTATTTGTATATTCTCACTGAAGGCTTCAAAACTATGAATGAACACATGGAGTTATGTACGTAACCAAAAAAAGGTGAAACAACTGAAAACATGTTTTATATTTTAGTGTCTTCAAAATTGCCACCCTTTGCTCTGATTACTGCTTTGCACACTCTTGGCATTTTTTCTATGAGCTTCAAGAGGTAGTTACCTGAAATGGTTTTCAGGTGTGCCTATAAGGGTTAATTAGTATAATTAATTAGAATGTCCAATTCTTATGGTATTTTGCAAACTTTAGCCTGGCTCTTCTTTGCTAATCAGTGATGAAAGGCTTTTTTTATAGCTTTACATGACTTGAGCCCTGGCTCTAGGAGCCAATTACGAACTGTTCTTGCCGTGCACTTCACCCCAGCTGCCATTTACTCCTTTTGTAGGTCACTTGATGTCATCCTGCGGACTGACATTCGAACAAGATGACTGTCTATATATATATATATATATATGAATAAATAAGCTCAGAGACCTACCTCTGCCAAAATTGTAATGTATTTCTTCCCCGCCGGTTGGTTTACGCAAAGACATGGGGGTCTCAGTGGTATCCATAGGAACGCCTAAAAGGCAGTATTCCACATAAACTTGCTGCACTGACTGATCCAAAGCCACACTTGAAGAAGGGTAAAGTAAAAGAGATAATATCTCAACTTTAAGTCTGTCCATCTGTAAAATGAAATATATACAAATAAGTTGTTTATTAAAAATCTCTTTACTCAAAGTTAATCGATTATCATGTACATTTAGTCATGTAGCAGACGCTTTTATCCAAAGCAAATCTCAAATGAGAGAACAAAAACAAGTCAGTGTTCTTTTGTCAAAGAAACCAGTTACACTATAGTATAATCAAACTGGATTGTTAACCAATCTGGTTTCCAGCCTAAATTCATCCTACTTTTTTTTTTTCTTTTAAGGTTTACATACCTTGTTGATTAGTTTTGTCGACTCAGGTGTGACAATGACATCACTGTCATCTGATGCACTAGATTCCAGGGACTCTTGGCTTTCACTAGCATTTTGAGCTATTTAAGTAGAGACAAAGTGACCATATTTTTTTATTCATATCTAAAATCTTAATTAAAATCAATCAGTTAACATAAACTGAAAATAAGCCTTACATCTGTGATCCATTGACTTCCATTGATCATTGGCTGCTTTTTCTTTACCTTTTGCCTTTGAATTACAGGAGAAATACAACATTGGATTCAACACAGATGATCAATTGTTTTGTAAGACAATTTATTAAACCTTAACAGAAATACTTGAAGAAATACTTTGTGCTTGGTTTATAGTTTTTAGACTTAAATATGTTGTTTTTGAAAGTTAAATAAACTTTATATAAAAAGTGAGAGTGGTAATAAAAAAAGGTTTTGTTATTTTTGTAATAAATGCACAAACGGTGTTCGGAGATTATGTAAAGTAACAGAGTAAAAAAAAACAAAATTATGTTAAATTAAAATGATGTTTTGATCCTTACCAAGTCCTTTACATTTTCATGGCATCTTAACATAGACGCAGCTTTTAACTGCAAAGGCAAAAATACAGTATATACAGTACACTGTCAGGAATAAATGCAAATCCACACAGAGGAATCACAGAGGAATTTTCCTCCATATTTAACCTGTCCGTGCAGTGAAACACACACTTATCCACACACTGATGATGTGAGCACACATGCTTGGAGCAGTGGGCAGCCTTGTACATGGTACCCAGGAAAGTTAGGTGTCTTGCCCAAGGTCACTTCAGCCATACTTGGTGGGACCGGGAATCAAACTGGGCACCTTCAGGTCGCAAGCCTGGATTCTTAACGACAAGCCTACAACTGCCCCATACTGTCCAAAAATGATTACATTATATTGAGAAAAGTACTGGGACACCTATATATTACACAAACTAGTCTTTTAGGATGTCCCATTCTAGCTTGGTCCCAACTTTCCAGCTTTTACTTTTTTGGGAAGGCTTTCTGCAAGATTTGATGTCTGTGCAGTCATCTAGAAAATGTGTGAGGTCAGACACTGATTTTTAAGTGTCTTCTTCACAGCTTGTACTTAAATGTAATAAGTTTATGGATATCCAAAAATTGGAAAAACCTACCAAAAATACAAAATGTCTAACTTCACCAGAACTGATATTGAATAATTAAATGGTGTATCCACATACTGTACATGCTCATTCATTATTTTCAAAAGTAATTATAAATAGAAAAAAAAAAATACCCTTGGTTTAGGAACAGGTCTCTGGGATATAGCAGTTACACTCCATTTTTCCGTATTTTCCATGTTTTCTTTATCTTTGTTCCTTGTTGGTTCGTCAGAAGCCTCATATGAGTGAAATGGATACCTCCACTGGAGGCGGACCCTGACCTTGGCTTTCGGAGTCCCTTCTGGGTCCCTGAAGATGTAATCTCCTGGGGAAGGAAATCTGTGGTTTTACTATTTATTCAAATTGTACAGGTCTTAAAAGCAAAATAAACAAAGCATTGTTCGTAATTTAATTCTAGCAAAAATCATCGCAACCAAATGATTAACTGCGATTAATTAGGTGCAGGTGCAGTGTAGATGCGGTGCCAGTGCGGTTCTAAATCGGGGATGGCTTCATATCACTTATTCATGCATAGTTCTAATACAGTTACAGTGGAGCCTCTGTTTTTGTTCACTTCAGATATCTGAGTATTCGGTGTTCACGCTTTCCTATTATCCACCATGGGTCCAAAAAAAGTTCAGCAGTCCATTAGGAAGAAGAAAATTATTAAAAACAAAGGAAAGCAGCATTTAGATTGCCTAAATCGGCCGCATGTACGGAAAGCCACCGTCCATAGTGACCAAGTTCCATTATAGCAAAAAAGAGAGCAATAGTGAAAGGCATTAATGCTCTTACAAAACAAAGACTGAAGGTGTCAAAAAGTTAATTTGGATTAACCGTTTTTATATACATATAAATTAAGGGACATAAAAGTGATCAAACATTTATTAATCATAACATCATTCTTTCTGGCTGCAGAAAATATGCAGAAAATTAACATATAGAAACATATATCAAAAACACTGCTCAAAAAAAATAAAGATAACACAGTGGAACTCCAAGTCACCCACACTTCTGTGAAATCAACCTGTCCAGTTTGGAAGGAACACTGATTGTGAATCAGTTTAACTTGCTGTTGTGCGAATGGAACATACAACAGATAGAAATGAGAGGCACTTAGCAAGACACCCCCCCCTCCTATAAAGGAGTGCTTCTGCAGGTGGTGACCACCTTTTTTTCCTCATCCTTTTGGGCTGATGTTTTGGTCACTTTTGCATTTGGTCAGTTTTCTCACCATAGAGGTAGCATGAGGCGGTGTCTACAACCCACACAAGTTGCTCAGGTATTGCAGCTTATTCAGGACGGCACATTGATGTGAGTTGTGACTGATACCATTATTTATATTTTCTGTATAAAACTAGACATAGATTCTCTATACAGTGTGTTTTTATGTATTTTGGAGGCTTTAGAATAAATTATTTGGACTTACATTGATTGTAATTAACCGATACTGACATTGAGTTTCGGATTGCCGTAGCCCTTACTTTATGCATGGTCCTTAACCTTGTTGCTTGGATCGTATGATGTAATAATGATTAAAGTGGCTATAAACAATGTCATTTTCTAAATTTTGTAAATTTTAAGCTCATGTCATACTGCTGATTTTTGCAGTAAACAAATAATTATGACAAAATGCATGTAGGTAACTTCCGTTTCTGACCAAATGCCACTGATTTTTTTTGAAGAAAATTTTTTTTTCTAAAATTCTGTTAAGAAGTTTGATGGAAAATGTCGTTGTACCTTTGATCATTCTTCCAGCTGATAAGGGTTTGAGAGAAACGGCTGTTTTGGCTAAATAGCTGGAAGATGTTTGGTCTTCATCATCATCAAACATATAAATCAGCATGCTGCTCGTCTTCAAATATTTGATTAGATCTGGTGTAACTGCTAAAGAGTAGGTAATAGAGTCTGTGAAAACAGGATTTCTACTACATGGTATTTTAGAAGTTGAATGAGGCTGAAGATCATAGAGGCGATAGGTTAAATAAGCCTTATTTCCAGGCCAATGTTCAAAGTTTTCCAGTATCACCATTAGTTTATTCACTCTGCCTTCATCACATTTCAAATCCTGATTCTGTAAAAATAAGATCACATTTTGAAATTAGTCTGAGTCTCAGATTTAAGACTGTAAAAGCAGCGATGAACAATTTCATACATTCATTATTTTTATTTACAAAAATCACATTTTATCAAGTTGGATTGTTCATAATCATGATGCGAATATTATGTGGGGATAAGTTTTTAAGATTTTAAGATATTATTAAGACCATAAGAAATTACTTACCTGTGGCTGTTCGTGACTCCATCTGTTATATGTTTTGTCTTTTGATTGGATGTCATGCGGTTCCATTTGGCAATACAGGCTAGCTGAAATCTCCAAAACTGCTACTGTCTGTCCTTGGGATCCTGTGTCATGGGGGAACAAAGTTATGACATCACAATACACTGTTTTACAGTGCATATCCAGTAAAATCATACTGTAACATTGAAATACATTGTAGTATAGGTCTTGTGTTTGTTCTGCAGTTCTAATGATGGTGTATGCATTGATTTTCAGCCTAGCAAATATTATTGCAAGAATATTAAAAGTGCGGTAAACATTTTAATACACAGTTTGCATTCTATAACGTTTATTCTTACATTCTGCCGCCATGTGCAGCTTGAAAAACCTCTAGGGCCTTGCACCATGCAGCTTAATTTGGGGCGTGTTGGTGATGTCAGATGCACAACTTTGAGTGCCTTATTGCATTTATAAAATGGTAACAAGCAGACTATGATAAATAAACAAGGTTTGAATCATTAATGAGTTTATTACAAAACAAAATCAGTAATAAACTGGTGTTCCGTGACATAATCTAATCTAAAAGTTAACACTGATTGCTGAGTAACAGGTTTCCAGTTTCTCTTACAATCAAAAACTTGTGGCCAAAGAACAAAATGCAGTTTATAAATGACATTGGGGAAATAATGTATATTATGCATTAATGCGAATGCAAAGCAGTCACAGGTGTGCATTATTGTCAATAATGTCACAGCTGGACAAACGGCTCAGGACCAGAACTACCCTTTTAATAATAAAGCAATAACCCAGCCAGGGTTTCACTTGCAGTTAGCTTTAGGTGCTAGGTGTGGTCTGATTTTGTCAATGTCAGTGGTGCAGTGCGCAATGGCATAATTTTGTGTTGGTTTAGAATAATGTTAATTTATTTTGTATTCTGTTTATTGTTGATGTAAAGGTTTGCAAACTGCCACTCGTGATGGGTAAGTGTCAATTTAATGCCAAGATAGCAATGAAAGACTGACTATTGACATCTGTCTGGGTTTTCAGTCAGTGGTGCACCTGTGTTTTCCATCGCCAAGATAGCAATACGCCAGAATTGTGCCTGAACACACCTCATTTTGAGACAACCTCGCCCATCAGGGTAGATATATTCACAAGCAGCATTGCTATTTAAACGATGAAGGCAGAAGGCATGAAAATAGACTTTAGGCGGGTTGTAGGATAAGAATGAGCATTGCAATGTGCTTTGTGTAGGGTGTAAGACACACAGCTCTGATTGTGTCAACTGGAAACAAAGTGAATCAGACTGCATCACACGATAGTGTTGCAGCCTCATTGATATAAAAAGGTTCATTTTTAAAAATAAGGGCCTTTGCTCTGACCTGTGATGTTGGCCGTGCCTTTAGCTTGGTTGGTTTTATACTGTAGTAAATCCATGATAAGGACTTTAGCAGTTCCCAGTGTTATGAACTGCACTCCTCCCAATGACTGATGCAGGTCAACATGTACAAATCCCTTCTGACTCCTGGTCACACTGGGTCCAGAGAAAGAATAACATGACCTGAAGTCATATTTAGGTTGTGTACCAGCAACCAGCGGAGTTGCGTGCATCTCAAAGTCAAGGAATGTGTACGTGCAGAACGTCACCACGTCATCAGGGACATGTCCCGACTGCTGTCTTATAAGCCTAAGTCCGAAAGAAGTGAATGTAACTCCAATCAGATGAATTTCAAGCAAGGTCTCTCCCTCCTGGGTAATGCTGGCAGTATCTTTCATCAGCTGGATAACCTCTCGATTCACCTCCATCGGTGCATATTGTTGTGGTATATGACTCCAGTTTTTGGGACTGTACGCTAATTTTTTTAGCTGTGCTGTGTAAATGAATGGGAGAAAAAATAGTTGATCAATATCCAGTAATCACCTTCATTTAAAAAAAAAAAAATTTAATAGTCTTACCTTTTAATTTGGTTATCTGAAGAGCCATGTTATTCAAAAGCTGATTCTTTTCTGTAATTTGCTTTTTGTTCGCATCTTGGTCCTTCTCAGCACTTTCCGTTTTTAATCTTAACTCCACCTGATTAAATGAAACAATTACAGTACGTTATTTTTTCAGCAATGTTCAATATTGTTCGGTAAATTCTCTTTGCAGTTGTTTGTGTGTGTTTAAGTGTGTGTGTGTGAGTGTGTGCTTAAAGGAATCTCTGCTATTGTTTGTGGCGGCACAATGTTGGAGCAGTTAACTCATCCACCTAACAGCAAGACCGGTTTGATTCCTGGTGTGGGTGAACAAAATCACAGCAAGTCGTAGAATCCACAAGCATGATGGACAAAGCCATTTCTGTGTGCAGTTTACAAGTTCTCACTGTGTGCGTGGCGTGTTGCTAATATGATGCTATTCAAGGGGGCCCTCTCGACTTAGTAGAGTCTGCAGTGTCTGCCCCCTTTTAGTTCTGCTACTCTGCTCAGTCACATGCTGCACTTTGTGTCAATCATACTACATTAATTACATAATTATGGTGCTTTATTAGCTCTAACAGTGTTTCTTGACTGTTTTTTTTTTGAGGTGTCGTCTTGAGGAGTCCCCATCTCGTTGTCTATGGCACTGCCGGAGCACTGCGGATACGACAATTATAAAAAGGAACATGGACTTCTGTTGGACTATCAGTGTTGCATTCCTGGAGGATTGACTCAATGGACTCATATAATTTATATTCATTCATTCATTATCTTCCGCTTATTCCTTGTATGAGGGTCGCGGGGGGGTTCCCCATGCCCATTCAGGGGGGAACGTCTTGGGCGCTGGGCAGATACACCCAGGACGGCGCCAATCCATCGCTGGGTACACACTCACACACACAGTCACACACTCATACTATACAGGGCAATTTAGAGCATTCCATTTACCCTCATGTTTTTGGAATGTGGGAGGAACCCGGAGGAAACCCACGCAGACACGAGGAGAACATGTAAACTTCAACCGAATTGGGATTCGAACCGGAAATTCTCAGCACTTAGAGGCGAAAGTGCTAACCACTTAGCCACCGTGCCGCCCATATAGTTTATATAATTTTTACCATTGTTAAATATGGACACATATGGATAATTATGGACTGATCTATACACAATCTCTACATGGCTGTCCTACACTGTAATGCTGCCCGGACGCTCAGGGAGGATGAGTCCCCCACTGAACCGTGGTCCTTCCAAGGTTTCTTCCTAAAAAAATATCATAACAGAGTTATTTCTTGTCGCTTGGTTTGCTCTTTGTCGAACTTCAACTTGTGTTTACATCAGGATCTCTGATCTCCCTCCTTAGTCCAAACATTTTCTATTATGTGAATTTGTAATACAAAATTTTTCCAAATGTGAATCTGTGCATGTGATCGCTTAATAACCTGGCATTTTGCTCTATGGGTACTGTTATAGGTTCGTTACCACTATGACTCTAATTAAGATAAGTTAATCAAAGACTGAATAAATGAATATTGCATGTTGGTGTACACTGTGTGCATATAGAGGTCCACCATTGTATCTGTAAGTGATTATGAGGGAGTGGTTGCTCAGTGGTTGGGCTCTAGGGTGTTGGACTATCAATGTAAAAGTTGGGGGTTCAAATCCCAAGTCCATTGAAGTTACCAATGTGGGTCCTTGAGCGAGACCCTTAACCCTCATTGCTCCAGGGTGCTGTATCAACCCTGTGTTCAGACCCCAATCATAAAGTTGGGATTCTTGTACGTCGCTTTGGGTAAAAGCATCTGCTAAATAACTAAATTATTAATTATACCTGCAGGTCTTTAAAGAGCCGATGGTGCATCACCAGTAAGTCTCGAGCTTTCTGCAGCTCAAGCACCGTTTCTGTGTGAGAAGCCTGTAAAGCAGCAAGCTGTTGAAATGAGTCTTCGGCCGTCTCTTGACTTATAAGCCCCAGATTTTCACAGCTCTGTTGCTGCAGTCTGAAGGCCTGGAAGGTTATATATATATAGTGGAGATCAAAACTAAATTAAGAAGCATGTCCTGATTTCTACAGTTTAAACAATTTATAGTCAAAAGCATTATCATAGTGACAAAGTAAAATCTTTTGAATTTGACTAATGTTGCAGGGCAGGGATATCAACTTCATAAATTAACCTTAGTCTACTATTGAATTACCATGCTTTAGTAGCTCTAAATGCTTTTCTTATCTGTTGTCTTTGAGGTAACGGTCATCTTTATCCATAACACTCAGGATGGCCTCTCTGAACTGATGTAGTTTTTGTATTTTTTGAAAATGGACACCTGATCACATGAAAGAGGAGTTTCATACTGAGGTCTGTACAAGGTATTTTCTTTAAAAACAACTTTTTTGCCAATTTTGCTTTGGCTTGCTATTTGGGGGTTCAGGATTAGAATACTGTAAAGTTGTTTTGAGACAATGTACTGTTGTAAAAAGCATTATATAAATAAATGAACTTGAACAAGAATGTTTAAGTGCAGGAGAAACAACAGTGAGCAGTGTTCACATTCGGAAAATTAAAAGTAAAATTAATAAGGTACTGAGCCAATAGGAATAACCAGGGTGAAGAATAAAAATATTACACATATAAAGGAGACAGCATGTACGATAAGAAACCTAGAGGATTTTTTTCCTGAGATATAACACTTCTGACCCACTACATGTGATCTACAGGTGGCTTTCATATACAAACATTAATATGACCCTTGTGTTCTCAAAAACATCTGGTCCACGTTGGGTCCTAAATGAGAGCCCCAAGTGGTCCTCATATGAAAAATCTCATATGGCCACCATTCTCCAAGACACATCAGGTTCACATCTGGTAAAGGTGGCAGTGCTACCCCCCACAAAAACCCACTTTAGGCTGACGGGGCTCCAATCAGGTCCATGTGGCCCAATACATGTCAAGTAAGTGAAAATAAAATGTGGGCCATAAAAACTTTGCAATCTCAGTAAATCGGATGAATCACAAACCTTAATCTGAATCAGAGTTTCGGTCAGGTCTTCAACACTCATATCAAAATCCTGCATCACAAACAAAGAAGGACAAATACTGGTTGTTAAATGTTTTGTTTCAAATCATAAAGCCATTAAAAGTCAAGCTTTTTATATTTACATTCGTCACTCTGTCCAGCTTGTTTTGCAGAACTGCCACATGCTGTGTGTGTTTGAGATTCTGCAGTTCCAGAGCCTCCAGTTTGCTTCGGATTGCTGTAGATTTGGCTGATGAAAGAGATGACCAGTAAGAATAAATAAATGCATAAGGTACATGTTCATTTCTTTAATACTTTTGAAACTCACCCATTTCATTTTCTTTTTCTACGAGACTTCTTTCATATTCTTTCACTTCTTTCTTTAAGTTCTCTTTTTCTTCCCCCAGCTTTTCCCTCTCCCTTCTTTCCTCTTTCAGCTTCTCTTCCAGCATATGGACTTTGGTGTTCCAATTCTTTTCGATCTGTATTTGTCTCTGGTTTTCTTTACTCACATCATCCCCCTGATTGTCTTGCACAGACAACATACTGTGGTAAAAATAAGTATTAATTTAAATATGTGAACATGAGAGGTTTATACTGATATAATGTGACATATTGATGTGATTAAAACGCTGCACGGTAGGTTCACTCATCAGATGGGTATCACTGCTCATCTTTACATAACTCAACCGATTCCAACACTATCCATCCATCCATCCATCAATTATCTCACGCTTATTTCTCTACTAGGGTCGTGGTGGTGTGTCCTCATGCCCATCCAGGGGAGAACGTCTCGGGCGCTGCGCAAATAAACCCAGGACAGGGCGCCTATCTATCGCTGGGCACACACTCACTCACACATCCACACAAACTATTTGTGCCGATTTAGAGCATTCACTTTAACTGGAATCGTGCTAACCACTAAGATACTGTGTCGCCCTCCAATACTATATTTTTCCAATTTTACACGTGGTTAATAGAAATCTATGAACCATTTCTGTATTGCGGTACTTTGTGGCTACATATGCGTCTATACTAACTCTGATAAAGCAAATAAATACCTTAAGTCACTGTACCTTAAGTCTAACATGGCATGTGGACCAATCTCCTTAAAAGTGATGAGGTAGTATAAGTGTTGGAGGAAACAACTACTTACATTGTAGGTTCTCACTGAAGGCATCAAAACTATGAATAAACACATGAGGAGTTATGTACTTTTAAAAAAAGGTGAAATAACTGAAAACATTTTATATTTTAGTTACTTTAAAATAACCAACCTTTGCTCTGATTACTGCTTTGCACACTGTTGGCATTCTAATTAATTATACTAATTAATCCTCATAGGCACACCTGAAAACCATTTGTAGCTCATTAAGAGAATGCCAACAGTGTGCAAAGCAGTAATCAGAGCAAATGGTGGCTGTTTTGAAGAAACTAGAATATAAAACGTTCTCAGTTATTTCACCTTTTTTTGTTACGTACGTAATTCCACGTGTTCATTCATAGTTTTGATGCCTTCAGTAAGAATCTACATTGTAAATAGTCGTGGGGAAAAAAAACACATTGAATGAAAAGGTGTGTCCAAACTTTTGGCCTGTACTGTACATCATGTCACATATTTGAAGAAAGAACAATGTACTATAATCCAAATTAAACACTACACATTGACTCACTTCAGCAAAAGTGCATCATAACTCATCTTAAGAAGATTCCTTTCTTCTTCAAGGAGTGTGATCCTCCCCTGAAGCTGAAAAGAGAGAGATCGTCATTGTTGTTCTGTAAATGTATTTATATCAATATACAATAATACAGTAAACAATTGTAGGCTATTAATCTGATCAAAAAACAATGTAAAAGGCACTGTGTTACCTCTTTTGAACTTTGAAGGCTTAGAGTGGCAGTACTGAGTTGGCCCTCTAAGGTTAAAACTTTTTGTTTTTCTTCTTTTAGTTGCTCACTCAGTTGCTCGACCTTTTCCAGCAAGGCCTCTTGACTTTCCTGCAGTGATCTCTGTCCCTACGGTACATACACCATCACAAAAAAGTAAGATCATTTATGTACATTTTTCTTACAGATGATGAAACTGATAATTGATTGTTACAATAATTTCGAAAGTTACAATAGTTTCATTCGAGAGAAGTATCAATGCAATGTTTTATGATGTTTATAATATGAATATAATAAAAAGTAAAGTACAGAAAAACTTATTATTTCAATAAGCTTGTCCTATAACGAAGTTCTGTTCGTTATAATCATCAAATTAACATATTTGTTTAAATTTTCATTTTTATTAAGCGTTCATAATCGAAATATAAAATTAGTTTCGGCAATCTTAGTGGTATTAAGTGATTTAACTTTTAGCTGTATGAACCTTTAATAATTCAGACATGTATATGTATTTTTTAAAAACGGTAAGTTATGGTCCTTAAATAGCAATATCAGATATATTGTTTTCCCAAAATTTTTCATAAACTGCTTTCTGTTATGTGGCCACTAGATGGCAGTTGTTAAATAAACAGGAAATCTTTTGCTTGCATCAAGGTTTAAAAAAATTATTTCGTGGAAGGCGAGTTTATTAGTTATTTTTGCTTTTAGTTAATGCATTTATTAATTAAACATTGTTTTTCTTATTATAGTGTGTTGGTAACCATTTTATGAAAACCCCACGATAGAGCACTCAAGGTTGTGTGTTATTGTGAATACACCACGGGAAGAGTTGTAACTGTACTCCGTTTGCACATCGTACGTAATAACACCTCTTTCCCACTTGGATTATTCACAATAATGCATGCCATCTCATGCCTTATTGCTTTAATATATATATTAAAGCCACTAAGCCACCGTGCCGCCCATTTATAGTTTATGTATTAATGTAAATGTATAAAGAATGCAATATATAATTAAATACATTCTTGTATAAAATTGTTCATACATTTATATACAACAATATATTAGATCTGTTATTGGTGCTGAGCAATCTCACCTCTTTCAGTTGAGTCTCGAAAGCCTTTTGAGAAAAATGCATAAAAGTGTGATAAAGTTTAATCAGGTTTCACATTAACTTTGATCTTTTAGATAACATGATTAAATAACAAATGTCATTTTAAAAGAAAATACATACAAAAATAAATATTCAGTTTATCATCACATGACATTTGTTAAGTGGATACCTCTTGAAGAATAGTGAACTTTTCCTGAATGATCCAAAGGGCAGTCTTCTTGTCACATAGCTGCTTCTGCAGTCTGATCACATCTATATTTTCTTTTATTACAAGTCTAGAAAAGTATAAAGATTTATGTCTCACAAAGTACATTTGTGAATTATAATGTAAGAATACCATCATGCTTGTTCACCTGTGTTCACCAACTTGAAGAGAATTTTCTTTCAGAATCAGTTCTAGTTCTTTTTCCTTTTGTTTAAGTGCTTCCCTGAGTGACTCACTGGCCAATCTGATTTCTGCTGCTCTAAATTGCTGGGAATCTGTAGTATTGTTGCTGCGGGGGAATTAATGAGGAAACAAAAAGAAGCATATACAATACCACACAAAAGTTTGGATACGTTTTATTTCTTTGTGAGTGTGTGCCTAGCAATGGATTGGCAAAATGTCCTGGGTGTATTTGCCCAGTGCCCAAAACATTCTCCTCTGGATGGGCATGGAAACCTCTGTGACCCTAATATAAGATAAGTAGAAGATAGTTGATGGATGAATGACTTTTTTAAATCAGTTTTCCTTGTCTCCTGTTTGTGTTCTTTTGCAGCTGTTATGAAGCTTTTATATATTCTGTTAATATTAACAATAACAATATTAAATAGTAATATTTTTGGGGGCAACACACTTGTTTACAAATTATTTTGATACTTTTCTGAATAGTGAATCAAATGTGTTTTGTATTTACTTCAGGCACTTACTGTTTTATGACATGCTCTCTGGAGTTTTTCATAGTACTGTGTAAATATTGGGACGGATTTGTTTGAGCTTCCTGTCTGACCTCTTCCTCCACTTGGACATTTCGTCCTAAAATCCAGCACAGAAAAGCAACAATTTTTAATTATTTCTTTTTAATCTGCCACATAATTTGTGCTGCAATATAAAGAAGTTATCCAATATTAAATGAAACTATCAACATGTTCAATAAACCAAGGTGTTTCCTTAAGGCATGGCTGTCCAAACTTTTTGCAAAGAGGGCCAAATTTAATGAAATGAAGATGACGGGCCAATAGTTCCTTCTGACATTTTTTTTCACCACAAAATTTATATAAATAACACACTGTTAAAACTATTTTCACGGTCACAATTACCTTTATTTTTCAAATGGCAATGTAGCCGAATAAAAACCACTCAGGCATGAACGACTCTAATGACGCAATTCTTTCATATCTGGAGAGTCAGATAACATTAAACAAACTGTATAAAATCCCTTAAATTAAGGAAATTTACATATTTACATTTAAGGTCAAGCAATTCTCACATTCATGTTGTCAACACCTCTCAAAGAAATCAGTAGTTGTGCAGTTTTGGTGTGTTCTTTGCAGGCAAATGAGAAATAATCAAACGCCACTCTTCTGCCCCGTAGCTGCTGCTGTAGTATTAGAATGGTGCTGTTATTGTGGTGAAATAAGGAATTACTTGTTTTAATTTACTTACCCTGACGGAGCTAGCAAACTATCAATAACATATACTGCTCAAAAAATAAAGGGAACACTTAAACAACACAATGTAACTCTAAGTAAACCACACTTCTGTGAAATCTACCTGTCCAGTTAGGAAGCAACACTGATTGTGAATCAGTTTTACTTGCTGTTGTGCGAATGGAACAGACAACAGGTAG
>JAOUQT010222313.1:0-17580 GCA_025769995.1 Xyliphius kryptos
CACAACAGCAAGTGAAATTGATTCACAATCAGTGTTGCTTCCTAACTGGACAGGTTGGTTTCACAGAAGTGTGGTTGTCAAGGAGTTACATTGTGATGTTTAAGTGGTCTATTTAGTTTTTTTGAGCAGTGTACATTTAATAAACAATATAACTTTAACTGTTAGAAATAAACACGTCATGCATCTTATAGTTCCATATACTTTTTACATGTTTTGTAGGTCCATGTACCAAATGCAACATAAGTTTCAATTTGGTTCCAGTTTTACATTTTCATAACATAGTGCTAGTTTGTACACTATACAATATCCTGTAGTTCCCCATAGATTTACAATACAGTTTTTTCATACGACCCCAGTTCTTTTGTGGAGTTCCACATTTTTCCATCTACAGATCACATACTTCTAGTCTTTTCATATAAAACAAATCCACATTTTTTGAGATTTGTATTATGACAATGATTTCACCAGATGTACCTCATATAATGACATGGTACTGTGGTTCCTCAGCGTTAGAGGTTGGACCACAGCCTCAGGGGGTGGTGCGAGCAGATATCTTCGGCGTGATGAAAGAGGGTGTGGAACTGGTTCTGGATTGGGTCAAAACCTTTAACTCAGGTACTTTTATATTAAACTTATAAATTTTTGTTGCTTTTTTTATTGTTCTATATTCAGCTTCCCCTCAACCGAAACTTAATGCCGTTCTCAGTGCTGTGTATCCAAACAATGATTAGTGTAACATTAACATGAACACCTCTCTTAACCACATGGTTAATAGAACAGAGGTGGAGAATTTCACAAAGACATATAACTGTATTTTAGGGCAGGAAATTGAAGGTGGAGAGGTGGAGGGCTACATGATCAAGAAGAGTGTGGATTACCCCCGAGATTCACAAACCAACCAGCTGTCAGCTGCCATCCATCCAAACCTACAGGTACCAGAACTACACACACTACAACAGCTAGACCCCAGAGTTCAAATCATGTAACCACCATGAACCTCTACATTCACACTCTACACCCACCCTCTAAGAACCATGAACGTCACCATGAATGTCTACATCCACCCTCTCAAAACCATGAACATCTACACCCACCCTTCTACAGCCACCCTCTTACAACCATAAGCTTCTACACGTGGACATCTGGTCCCTCTTTAATCGGTTAGACGTTTTAACCAGTACCAGAACTGTTAATAAAAATAGACCTGAAGCTGTATTATAACAGGAAGTGGAGCTTTACAAAAAAGTTTCAGAAAAAGTTTCATTTTTTAAGCAGAAAAATTTCCAGTACCGTTTTACGATGATGTGACGGGTGTGTGTACAGGATCAGGACTTCTGTGTTCTGAAGCGAGGGGATCCTTTGTTCCGGTCCTTCACTGGTGAGACGCTGCGATATGAAGAGGAGGAGGAGCTGCATCCCATCTTCATTAATGAAGCAGCATATTATGAGAAGGGAATCGCTTTCCACCTTGCTTACAAGAAAACCATCAATATCCCCAGCATCCGAGTTCAGACCTCCAGCGAGGATGCCAGATAGAACTTCCAGATTAACACTAAAGATGACAAGCCTTTGATCATCTGTTTGATCATAATCTCAATCTCAGGTTTAATAAACAGATGATACTGTGATCTCAGGTCTTCAGATTAAACATATCAATATTAATTAATTTAAAAAAGAGTGATCAGTATGATAGACTGGTCTTTTATGATTATATGATAACAAATACAGAACCTTTCCAAAATAAAATTTATATGAAGGAAAGGTTGATTAACTTCCATATTTCATAGATTATTAATTCAGGGCCCACAATTTAAACTATTTAATTTGGTTATTTTTACCTAATTTGGGCTTCTAGCTCATAAAAGACACAAAAACAGGAATTAAAAAAAAAATCGAATACTATGGAGAACTCTGTCCAAATTTTGCAGCAGGACATGAATGTTTTAAACTGAGTGTGACGCACACTAATCATATACTAAACAGTAAAAATGAGGAACAGAATCCAAACTGCTTGAAGTCCAGTGTGAAATATCCAGTCAGTCATGATTTAGGGTACAATGTCAGATGTAGGTGTTGGTAAACTCTACTTTCTTAAATTCAAGATCACCACAACAGTCTACCAGAATGTTTAAGAGGATTTTATGATTCCTTCTGCTGAGGCTCTGAATGGAGATGCAGATTTCATCTCTCAGCAGGACCTGGCCCCTGCCCATGCCCTAAACTCAATTGAGAATCTTTGGGGTATTCTCAAAAGAAAGATGAGAGGCACCAGAACCAACAACAAAGAAAAGCTGATGGCAAGCATCAGGGAAATCTGGACTTCCACAACTCCCAGGCACTGTGATGACATGGGTATCAAACCAGGTTTTGGTGGCATGGGCGGGGCCAGCTCCTACTGGAAGATGAAATCTGCATTTCCATACAGATCCTCAGCGGAAGGAATCACGAAGTCCTCCAACACATTCTGGTAGACTGTTGTGATGACCTTAAATTTAAGAAAGTAAAGTTCAGCAACAACTGCACCGGACATTGCACCCCAAATCCTAACTGACTGGAGATTTCACACTGGACCTCAAACAGTTTGGATTCTGTTCCTCATTTCTACTGTTTGATGATAAGTGTGTTACACTCGGTATAATGTACTATCATCTATTAAAGTTTAACTCTTTGAACGGAATTACAGAAATTAAACAATCTTTCCATGATATTCAATTTTTTGGAAAGGGTCTGTCTATATGGACACTCGCTCATCACAAATATTCGAAGGGCACCTTTTAAGTCCATCTACGTCGTTAAACTGATAAAATGAACAAAAATAGGAAGGTGAAACTAATAAAGTGGCATGTTTTTAAACTTTCAGAGCTCCCAGCATACAAAAGGAGAACATGCTTAGTTTCATACAGGAAAGAACATGTTTGTCCTGCACAAGAAAAGAAACCCATGACCTGCTTTTGTTTAATTTGTTATACATACTGATTTTCAGGTGTGTGCAGTCAACCACACGCTCAAATAACCAATAAAAACATTTTAATAATGACATGTTTGTTGTTTGAATGCTGTAAAGTACAGTCTTTTCTGAAGACCTACAGCACCATCAAAAGTTTGGACACACCATGAAGTTTTGTCCATGTTTTTATTTCCACTTACTGTAAAGATGGACTTTGTAGTTCTACAATTACAAATTGTAGTCCATGTGTTTGTGGACTTCAGTACATTCTGTGTATGTCTCCCTTACTCTGGTTTAATGGTCAGAACCCCAGTGGTACCACCACAGAGCAGGTATTATTTGGTTGGTCCATTATTCCTATCAAAGCAGTGTCACTGAGGTGGAGAAATAAAAGTACAGCAGCACTGCTGCACTAAAACAACCTCACTGCATCAGTGTCACTGTAGAACTGACAATAAACAATACACCACCCAAATTATACCCATTCTGTGATGGGCCTGACCAATACAGAACAGAGAACCCACAGGGGACCAACAAAAACAAAGAAAACAGATGGACTACAGTGGGTAATTGTAAAACTATATAGTCCATCTATATGGTAAGTGGAGGACATGGAGCATGTCAAACTTTAAACTGATTCTGTATTGTAATGTAAATAATAAGACGCCATTTAAATAATTTTCCAGGTAAATATAAAAGCACCTGCTCAATCCTGCACTGATAATGATGTTTATTATGATTAGTGTAATTATAAAACTTGTAGAAAAAGACACAAACTGTATTTGGGACGGTGTTAAGCATCGGTGTTGGACGCGGACTGTAAGGTATCTTAATCATTACTCACTTAACATATTGCTTATGTTTGGCTTCCTTAGATAAAAATAGACAGCATACATCACAGCATCGTAACCGAGGCATAGTACACAAAACCTTCAAATGTGGATCAATTAAAATATAAATATACACAGAATAACAACAGTGATACAATGGTTACCGAGGGGCAGGAGTTACACAAATATATAAATACAGAGCATTTCAAAAATGAGAAAACCGACGATCATTTAAATAAAAATGGAACGGTGGGTGTGTAATATCAATACATCTGGTGAGATTTTTATTTAAAAAAGTAGTGAGCTTCATTTTAATTTGCACAATTCTATCAAAAAAGATCACATCATTTCTAATGGCTATGGTGTTAAGAGACCCAATCTGTAGATGATCATAGTTCCAGTCTCAAAGCTGCCATGTAAACGATGTTCATCTCAGACAGATGTTTATGTGAAAATCTATCAGAAATAAAACATCAGAATTTTTTGTTTTTTTTTACAAAAATCATCTGAACACTACAACACGGCAGCCAGAATAACAAATTAACATGAGGAAGAATAGAGTTCAATTGATGTGAAGCTGATTACGGTTTCTCTATCAGACTGGCGTCACACGCCTACGATCCTATCAGAGATGCCGAAATTAAATCCAATATAGTCACCATGTTGATGATTTTGTTTTTTCTTCTTTCTCCCAAATTCCTAAATTTGGACCATATGCTAGTTTTCATTTTTTGGACATTTCATGGTCTTTTTTTATATTTGAGACACAATTCAACAGAGTGAAGTGACTGAATGGAAAGGCCTCAGTGGTTTGTGATCATGTTAATCAGATGATGAGGCTTTAAAGCAAACAACCCTGAAGTGAATTTTGGTTATTTAATGGCAGAGGTAATGAACCTGAATTGTACCGACCCGCAGAAAACGCAGCATCAAAAGTTGTTCTTATAGCTACATTACACGTCCCTTATCAGTTAGAATAAGACACACATTTACTGTAAATCATGTCTAATAAGATTACTGCTTCTGATCGACACTTCTTATGATTTTTATACAAAACAGTCAAAAATGAGGTATTGGGAGAGTCAAACGTTTCACCTGTATGAGCTGTTATGAGATAATCTGGAAAGTCTTTCTACAAGAGCTTGTGTGTCTCTGGAAATTTTGTCTGCCCATTTAGAAGATTGTAACCATGCACTGGCCAGCCTGGCTCACAATCCCAGTTCATCCCATGTTTCATGGTTGGGGGATCAGGGCTCAGTGTGGGGTAGGCCAGGTCTTCCACACCAAACTTAACCACCTCTGTCTTTACAGAGCTCAAAAAAAAGAAAAGGTCCTTCCCCATCATTGGGAAAAGCTCAATTGTTGGGTTCCATACTTACATAATCCTAATAGTCACCTTAATCATAAAATATATACAGTCTGTAGAGACATAATTTTTCCACGGTAACCATGCTTAAACTCCCTTAGTACAGTGGTGACTGAACCTCATTTAGTGCACTAAGCTCCTAACACAAAGTGATTCAGAATTCACATTTTTTTCAGAATAGAACCAATACAGGTGCTTTTTAATCGGACATTTAGGACACACCCACAAGAAGATGTCTTTTAAGGTATATATATATATATATATACACACACACACTACCTAGTGCACTATGTGTTAAATACAGTCCTTTAAGATTCAACTTGCTTTTTGGTTTTAACTCTGAAACTCGTTTCAATAAATCTAAAACCCGGATTTTCTAAATCTAATAGTTGGTTGGCCTTGTTTAGTTTATTTTATATGTGTTTTTGTTCTACTCCACTCGCCACCTAGGTTAGTAAAGGCTTCATGTCCTGTATATTAATGAAACAAACATTTTATACTGAGTTGGATTATATAAACACACATTAATAAGGATCTGAAGACAAAGTTGTTCTATTCATTGGTGGCTTTCAAACATTTTCACCTAAAGTTTTATATCGGTCACATTTGTGAAGTAATTAACTGTAAAAAACTCAAAGCTTAAGTCCAAATTTTAATTTCATCTATCATCTAACAGTTTCATGTATTTTGTTAAGGCGTGTTTGTTTTAAATATTTGATAAAGTTCAAATGCAAAAAAACATCTCGCTATGTTTTATACAGGCACAAAAAAAGCTTTATCTGTAATGTAACTATTTCAACTAGAGAGGGCGCCAAATCCTTAAATCCAAACAGTTTAAATTCAGGCTTGCAACTCACGCGCTGAGTATGGAATTCTCAATCTGTCAATGATCATTTTGTCTGTACTCAAAACAGTTAAGTTTTGTTATTAGAGGACTTTATTGGAAACAACTATACAACTGCCAGTTCTGCAGATAAAACACTGTGTGGTGAACTGACAGGAACCAAACAACTGATTTCATAAAATCAGAACCAGCAGGGAACTGAGTTCCTAATAAAGTGTTCTAATAAGGATGGAGTCATTCTGACATGATTATGATCCTGAGATCCAGGTAACTGCATGAAATCACACAATAAAATCCCGCGGACAGAACAAATATATACAGAAATTAGCTTTTCTGTACAAGCTGTTCAATAAACTGAGGTCTTGAGAAATATGAAGCAGCTCACTTTAAAACCTCTGCAATAGTTTAACTTTAACCATCAGCATTCAACTCATTATCCATGTTGTTTATCTTTGCTCAGTTCTTTAGACTTTGTCAAGGTTAAAAATGTTCTACTTTCACTTTCATAGCATTTATCAGATGTTCTTATTCAGGGTCCAATCTGTCCACTAGGAACATTCTGGTGACCTACGTGGTAACTTAAACAGCAGGTAGCATTCAAACATGGGGGAGTTGCACTCTTCCCCGCATTTCCTCCCGATATAAGTGATGTCGCATTAAACCAGACAAAAGTAGTTCCTGTTACAGGACCATGAAGAACTCCACAGTCCTGAAGGAATCATTCAAACTGTAGTTCTAGGAACTCAAGAGGAACTATACACAGAGTACTACTCAAGTACTACATACCATTTATGTGTGTTTATATTGTCACAGAGATCGCAGGATGATGCTGAAGCTAGCAGGCAGTTTCTATAGCGACATCTTAACTTCCCTGCAATCGTATGTCAACTACTTGATTAGACCTCCATGTTGCGGTGCTGGGTGAAGGACTAATGTTGCGAGCTCAGTGTGAACACTAGTGACTCCATTTTGTCTCCACCTCTGATATTAGTTAGATACCTCGATGTTAGTCGATTACTGATAATGAGCTGGATGTTAAGGTCATGGAGAATTCATGACGATGTTTATTCAAAGCAATATAAGAATATTTTCATGAGACTTAAACATAGCTTATCGGTAATCAACTAACAGGGACTGAACGAATTTCCATCGAAGAGAAAGCAGAGGACAGGGAAATGACTGCTGATATCAGATGGGTCTGTGAAGCTTCTTTTCATGACAGACACTTATAATAAAGTTTTTGTTAGTGACAAAACAGCAGTAGTGGGCATTGTCAAGGATGATGGCACCATGGGACTATATTCCAATTTTTTGGGTTTTGACTCAATGTCTTCTGTCTTTAGTATATTTACATCTAAGCTTCATTCTTATATCCTTCATATACTTCACTAATAGAAAGACTTTCACATGCAGGGCTTTTACTAAACCCTGCTCTAAACTCCCCATCTTCAGTATGCTTTAGATGCAATCTTAGACCCTCAGGTGAGGAAGATCCAATCTCAATAAAACACTCTAAAGGGACAATAGTGGTGCAGTTGCAGAATGCAGCCCATTAAATTACATGCCTTTTGAGTGATATAGCGGCTGTGTTTTTGTGGAGCTTCTTTAGAAACAGGATGGTAGCAGGTCTTCATAGGGTCCCTCTTAATCCTTCAAACATTTAAAAACTCTACAGACTGACAGGACTGTTAATATTGCTGTATTGTAAATGTATATGGAGTCACCTCCTGGTGTTCCTCATGCTCTGTACAACAAAAAAAAGCACTTCAGATGAAGCTGCTAAAACGCTGTCCGATTCAACCCACTGAACAGTTCCTGCTGATGGAGTGATCTACGCAACCCTGTATGCAATCATACGGGTATAGTTCTTGCGGTGGCTCCTGGCGGCCCACATGAACAGGGCGGAGGCCATCATCTGCAGAGGTGAGGAGATCAGCGCTAAATACAACGACCAGCCTAGAGCAGTGACGACTCCCTCAGGCCAATCGGCGACCTGGTGAACCATGTCGAGTCCGGCCATGAAGCAGCACACAGTTGCTAATGAGCACAGACCTGCAGGGGGAAGGGGGTAAACCAGACTGTTATAGTGGATATACAGGGTGGCCCACAAAACAGCTTGATACATACAAGACGCATGGTCACCTACCTGCCAGCAGGTGGAGTAAACCCACAAACAGTGTGGGAGTGATGCTGCGACACAGACAGGCACACACACCTATTAGGGCACTCAAAAACACCAAACCCAGTGACACCAGGGGGAAAAGGAAGCGACAGCGCCACAGGTCTGGGAGAGAGAGGGAGGAGGGCAGATTTAAACGGCCATTTCTTCATTCATCATTTATCATTAAACCAAATAGGTCTCAGACTTACAGGTGCGGAGCGAATCCTCTTCCACCTTGCCGGCCAGACTCTTGTACTTGATTTCAAACTGCTGCGGTAAAGAAATTGTCACACACTCCATGCGAGCTGGTGTGGAGACAGGAAAATAGACAGCTCCATTAAACACCATGATGTTGCTCATTTGAAAACTGAGGGTGTATAACCTCCACTTACCAGGTTCTTTAGAATTGTACACCTGGATGCAGCGCCACCACAGGCCCAGGGTGCCGTTGAGGCGGAACAGAGCCTCTGTGTACTTCGATTCATTCTCCTCGTCGTTCTTAAAGTCGAAGCTAATTTTTTCCAGATCAGAGCCGTTCTTGGCATCGTTGCTGGGGGGTGGGCTCCGGTATTGGTACCAGTGCGGAGTTCCCACTGCCACTGAGAGATAGACGCTGGCTAACAAGCTGAGCACCGAGCCGATCACTAAGGCCGTGGCGTATCTGTTATCCACCATGGTTCTGCTGGAGGACTTTCTGTAGGTTCTCTGATCCACTGCAGACTCGGATGCCTTGATCAGGCTTTACATCTCCACTGCGAGACACTCCATCTGCAGCGAGTCTTGAGCATCATCACTTCTCCACATCACACCTAACATCATGACATGAATCATCTGATTAGAATGAACAACCAGCTCCACCTGTAATTACACCCACCTCCTCCACCATTATCAGCCAGAAATTCACACTTCCACATTCATACACAGAACATTCATTAAGACTGAGGGCTGACACTGATGCATGCACATCATGAAACAAAAGGCCTTGTGCACAAATAAACCACACGGCGGGTCCCAAGAGCACTTCAGATCAGTTTAACAGCTCATTAGGAGAAGAGGTGGAATGTATTGGTACAAAACATTGGATGTCAATAAGAGGCGGACCCAGAACCAGACGTTGTTTACTGTGGAACCAAATCGATAAACTACTGATGTTATTTTCACAGTTTATTTTTGTTACTTATTATGTATATTTATTGTTTTTATGGTACGGGCTTCGCTGTGTAGTAAACTCACAGACCAATTGCATGTATAGTAAGATCACTAAAGGGTACTCCTCAGCCGATCAGATGCATGAAGCACATAAAATAAAATCCTGACGCACACCACCATCCAAAAAAGATACTAAATGACACATGATAGCTTAATACAGCACATATAATGCCTATGTAACGTCTAAATTTGTTCAGTGTGAAACGTGTGCCGGGTTAAATGAACACAAAGCTAATTGGCAGAGATTGAAGAGAAGCACACACAAAGCTCTTCCTCACCTGCTTTTAGTCTCTCTCTGTTTTTAGTTTTCATAACAGTCATGCTTAAAATGCTCAGCTTACACATGTTGTGGAAAATGAGAGCAATGTGTAAATGGCTCTATTTCATGATTGGTTTCCAATCCTTAAAAAGGATTTAACAAAATTGGGTGGGACTAACTAACAATCCCAACCAGAAGAAATAAATGTAATACAGTAATACAGGTAAACCATAATTCTGAGGTAAAACAGAGTAATAATTCATACATATGAACAAAGCACTTAACGTGAAAAGCTAATATTTTATCCATATTTCAAGCTTATAATCTGATTTGCTTTGTTGGCATTTCTTTCTTCCGCTCCACTCTACCAGTGTGCCAATCACTATAGAGATGCCAGATGCCAAGGGCCTTATATTATAGATATGGAACTAAATTATAACACAAGTTAGAAAATTTGATGGTCTGGACCTCAGCCTGACAAAAATTCTTCAACATAAATACCCCTGTTGTACATGGTCAAAATATTGGGATACTCCTTCCATTCATTAAATTCAGACAGCAGACTTACCAACAACTACATCTTTGGGGAATACTTTATGTAATGCTGTTTGCTTCCAGCATGACACTGACCCAGTTCACAAATAACTGCTGGATGGAAGAAGGACAGATGAAGAAAAATGGATAGATATATAAATAAACAGAAATGATCAAAGCTTCATAAACCTGTAACTGGGTAGTTTCCCAAATAGACTTGTCGGGTCTGCACTATATGCAGCAAAATAAAGCGATTCCATGAGCACTTTTACAGGCTACAAAAATCTACTATATTGCTACTGTTTACATTCATTATATATACACACACTGCTAAAAAAAAAAATAAAGGGGATTTTAAACAACACAATGTAACAAGTCAACCACACTTCTGTAAAATCAACTTGTTTAGTTAAGAAGCAACACAGGTAGGAATGAGCGGCCCTATAAAGGAATGGTTCTTTGACTTTTTTTCTCTGTTCTTATCAATTTCACTTGCTGTCGTGCAAATGGAACAGACAACAGGTAGAAATGAGAGGCACTTAGCAAGACAACCCCTATAAAGGAGTGCTTCTGCAGGTGGTGACCACAGACCTTTTCTCTGTTCCCATTCTTGCTGGCTGATGTTTTGGTCACTTTTGCATTTTGTCAGTTCTCTCACCATAGAGGTAGCATGAGGCAGTGTCTTATTCAGGATGGCACATCAATGCCAGCTGTGGCCAGAAAGTTTGCTGTGTCTGTCAGTGTCCAGAGCATGGAGCAAATACCAGGAGACAGGCCAGTACACCAGGAGAGGGCCGTAGGAGAGAACAAACGCCGCCTCATCGCGAGCATGCCTAGGCGTTGTAGGGAGGTCAAACAAGCATGTGGAGGACACACACTACTGAGCCTCATTTTAACTTCTCTTGAGGAATTTCCACTATAGTTGGATCAGCTGGTCATTTGATTTTTCACTTTCATTTTGAGTATGATTTCAAATACAGACCTCCATGGGATAATAATTTTGATTTACATGTTGATAATTTATGTTATTTTGTTGTCAACGCATTCCACTCTCTACTAAATAAAGATTAACTGAAACATTTTATTGAGATCTAGTATGTTTATTTTAGTGTTTCCTTTTTCTGTATTATTTTTAGCAGTGTCTATTGTGTTTATATGCTATTTCTACGTTGTGAGTCATAATGTCGTCTTTACCACATGCTATGGCAACGATTATAAAAATCTCTTTGAATCCCTGGACTATCTAGGGCACTTGATTTATCCTATGTAATGTTTAGGGTGAGACTAACTCAAAGGAAACCTGCGTTTAAATAAGAAAATGCTGTTTTAAACAACCACTTTCTTAATATTCACACAAAATATTCAAATAGAATTATACGCATAAAATAATACACTCGTATTAAATCCAGGCAAAACGTTAGCGTTAGGTTCATCGTCAAACTTCAACATTACACCACTATACATCTTATATCGTTTACGCATTCTATCAACATTTAATAAAAATTCTGTATGTTAAATTAATTTAAACTAAATGACATAATAAATAAATTATAAAACTAAACTTGCTGACTTAAAGATGATGACTTCCTAAATCATAGCTACTCACCTCTGCTAAGCTAACTAGCTAGCTAGCTAACTATCGCCTTCATCGGAATTCTGCTTTTACATCTTAGGAATGAACGTAGGTTATAAAATACAATGTATTGATGCTATTTAATCATTTCTAAACACATTAAATAAACGTTTAATGCAGTAAAACAATCAAACTTACAGCTGTTGGTTCCTCAATTCACAGTCAACGCTTTTTCCGGATGCGCCTTTTAAACAAACAGAGCCGCATTCCAAATCGTCTGTTCACTCCATACCTCAGTGCCCTTGGTACGCTGGGAAATAATGACTAACACCCTATGTACTTAAATGTATCGCTTGTAGTGTACGATTTAGGACGGAATTTAGAATAAACCTTTAAAACTTTAAATATATGAAATGAATTAGTAACTTAATTCGTCAGAATCAATCAACCTTAGTTACGAAAACATTTTACAGCATCATATTTTCCGTTATATATTAAATAATAGCTGCCAAAAACAAAGTAACCGAAAAAATTAATTAATGAAACTCATAGGTCTGAAATCACATTGCGCTTGCACATTAATAATTTTGAATGTATGATTATTTATAGTACAAGTTGTAAGCATACAGTTGACCAGGATCCTTGCAGTGAAACTCCGGTGAACAGTGTTGGGGTTTAGGTTCCCTTGCCCAAGGTCACCTCAGCCATAGCACTTGGCAGGACTGGGAATCAAACAAGGGCTCTGAAAGTCACAAAGCTTGTTTCTTAACCACAAGTAGGCAGCATGGTGGCTTGGCGGTTAGCACGTTCGCCTCCCAGTACTGGGGATTTGTGGTTTGAATCCTGATCTAGTTTGAGTCTCTGTGGATTTTCTCTGGTTTCCTCCCACAGTCCAAAACATGGACACCACTACAACCCTAGTAAAAGATTAATCAGAAGATAATAAATAAATGAATGGTTCTGGTCCTAACATCTGATTGGCTGAGCTGTTTGTCCAGTCATGACATAATTTGTCATATTCCTATCTATGCGTTATTTTCCCAAAGTTTTTTTTTTTTTTTTTTTTAAACTGCATTCTGTAATTTGGACACTAAATGGCAGTATTTGATGGTTAGAGAAACTGGAATCCCATTACTCAGCAGTTAGCGCTTGTGTTAAAAACCAGACTTGTTTATGTCGCAGAAGACTAGTTTATTAATGATTTTGCTTTTAATAAAATTACATTACAGCTCAAAACCGCACACACAGCTCAGAATGAAACTGTACATTTCTTTATTAAGGTTTGATCACTTAAACTGCAATAAAACCCGATGGAGTGATATAAAACATTCTGATTCTTCAGTGAATTATTGCACGACATCCAGCAGCACCTTGATCACAAAGTTCAAAGTAAAACCTTTACCAAATGTTTGAACAATGTTTATATGAAAACAGCCCAAAAAAATCCAATTTATAAACTGATAAAACACCTGGAGCTCAGACTCCTGATGAAGGAGCTCATTACGGCACATCAGGGTGCAGAAGGAGGTATTTGAGTAAGGTAGCGCTGCTCACCATTCAGTTCAGTCCAGTACAGAGTGACTCTGATCACTGCGAGGGTACAACACTTCGCCCAAAGGGGCGCAGGTAGTGCACGGTGGAGTTTATAATGGGTGTGTGGGTAAATTCCACCCTGCAGGCGGCGGATGGACAGGGAGACGCCTCCAGCTCCAGAACAGTGATGTTGTTGGGGGCGCTGGTGCTCAGGAGACATGATGGAACAAAGAGTGTGAGCTGAGGTCCCTGTGCGGGCCAGTAACGGCCCACGTTAACACCATTAATCCAAACCTGTCCCTGCGAGGACACAGAGAGACAGTCTATATCTACACCATCAGAACCAAAGCTACATTTGGACACCTATGGGAGCGCTATTTTAGAAGGGGTGTATAATTCTAATTTATCCCAAACAAATAATGATGCAAGAAGAGTAAAGGACCAATCAGACGCTTACCTTCCTCCAACCTGGGAACTGGATGTATGTGTCCTGAGGTAGATCAGGGATGTGATCGGGAATCGTAAAAGTTCCACCGTAGAAGGTGGGTGGAGACAGAGGGGTAGGAGGTGCAGTGGTAGGGGTTTGGCCTCGATTCAGCACAGAGGTTTTCCATAGCAGACCGTTTTTTATCACCTCATCTATACCAAGACTGTAGATGGTCCAGTTAGAGAGAGGGTCCAAACCCAGAGTCAGGTTGGAGACCAGACCCTGTAAAGACCAGCACGCACACAGTCATGTAGGAGTCACTCCTCCTCCACTGCCGACCTTAAAGTGGTGTTGTTAGAAACGATGTGTAGCGGAGTACAGATATACCACTTTCCCATGATTTATTCACAATAATGCACAACCTCAAGTGTCTTTTTATAAAACTGTTACATACACACTATAATGTATAAAAAAAATATAAAGTTTGATTCATAAATGCGTTTATTGAAAGCAAAATTGTTGATAATCTGGTCTTCCGTGACATAATCTAGTCCGGTTTTTAATGTGAACACTGATTGTTAAAGCAACTGGAAAACTGTTACACAGCAATCAAATACTGCCATCCAGTGGCCAAACTACAGATTAACAATGTATTAAATATCAAAAATTGATAATTTGAGGCACTTTGAGGTGTGCATTATTGTCAAAGATGTCTCAGTCGGACAAAAAATTCAGCCAACCTGTTTTAAAGAATCAAACTATCTGTTTTATAACACTGACATCTTCATTCTGATTTTTTTGTATTTAATCCAGTGGTTTATTAGATTATCCTGTCAATAGGTGCATTATATTAATTTCACAGTCAGGCTGTAAAGGTATTTATTGATTTATCAGCACCAAGGAATAATCAGTCCTTAATGATTGCCACAACAACAATATTATGAATAAATTAAATACAGCTAACCTTAAAGTCATTAATTCCTTTACCGAAGTTGATTCTGCCCATGTTTTCCACCAGGACGTCCAGTCTGCTGCCAGCTTTTCCAGTTATGTTGATGCTGAGGACTTTCTGTCTTTCCAAAACACCTACAGCCACCTGTTTTAGAACCACACACAAACACAAATGTTTATTATCCATGATGAATTAGTAATTAAGCAGCGAGAGACTACAGAATAATCAGATGTTTCAAAACCTGACAGGATAAACTTATATTATTAATTAAGGTGATTAAATTCAAATCAGACCATATGTACAAAGGTGTGGTAGCTCAGTACTTAGGGTGTTGGGCTATCACTCTGAAGGGTTTTAATCCCCAGGTTGACAGAGGTTACCATTGTGTGTCCATAAATAAGACCTTTAACCCTCATTGCTCCAAGAGGGCTGTTCTGACTCCAACCATGTTGGTATATTTGTAGGCTTTAGATAAAAGCATCAGCCAAATTACCTTATGTAAATGTAAAAAGAAAATTCCAGACATTCTGATGACCAGGCTGAACTGCTAACTTAATGGCGACATCTTGCGACCAGCGGAGGAGGTGGGAATGGTAAAGTTAATTCATTCATTATCGTCTGCTTAATCCTCTACCAGGGTCGCAGTGGGGTTCCCCATGCCCATCCAGGAAAGAAAGTTTCGGGCGCTGGGCAGATACACCCAGTACAGGGTGCCAACCTATCGCTGGACACACACACATGGGGCAATTTAGAGCAGTTAATTTACTTAGGATCCATGTTATTGAAATGCGGGGAAAAACTGAGAACCTACAGAAAACCGATGTGGACACAGGGAGAGATGGAAACTCCACCCAGATTGGAAATCGAACCAGGAATCGACAGCACTGAGAGGCGAACGTGCTAATAACTAAGACACCGTGCCACCTGGAATGGTAAAGTAATTCATATAATTCTTATAAAAAAATTGGCAATTAAAAAAGCCAGTTCCTTTTTTAAACATCAAATTGGCAAAAGTATTGAGACACAGCACTATATTTTTAAAAATTTTCACAAATTCGGAGCTAAAATCTTGAAGTAAGCCTTCTCAGATAAATGAACGCTCTTATAGCTGGAGAAGTGAATTCATTAAGATCCTGTAGGTTCACAATCACTTTCATTCTAAAAGCTAATCATCAGTAATATCTTCAGTTACAAAAGATTAAGAACTTGTATCTTAAGATTGGTCTAAATAATATTTCCCATGATTCACTGCTTTTAAAGGTCTAAATAAAAACTACATCACTCATTTAAGAAGCTGCTGAAGTGATTTTTTTTTTTTACATAAGGAGCTCCTTACTCCATTAAGAGAGATGTAGGCGCGATCGTGCACTCCGTTCAGGGGGGAGGAGAGGGGCGTGGGCTCCAGGCAGTCTTTAGGAAGAGTGGTCTGATACAGCATGAAACCAAATGCCTGAGGAGAAACACAATGACAGGCCAAAAATGGTTAATGCAACAGAAAGAGATTCAATAAGTGGCTTAATGGAGGGGTGGGGTTAGGACATATTGAAGAGGATAAAAAATAGTTTCCTGCCGAACTATAGAAAACATTTGTTTTTGACAGTGTACTGTATATACACTGCTCAAAAAAAAAATAATAAAGGGAACACTTAAACAAAACAATGCAACTCCAAGTCAACCACATTTCTGTGAAACCAACCTGTCCAGTTAGGAAGCAACACTATTTGTGAATCAATGTCACTTGCTGTTGTGCAAATGGAACAGAGAACAGGTAGAAATGAGAGGCATTTAGCAAGACAATCCCTATAAAGAAGTGCTTCTGCAGGTGGTGACCACAGATCTTTTCTCTGTTCTCATCCTTTCTGGCTGATGTTTTGGTCACTTTTGCATTTTGCATCTTGTAAGTGAGAACATCCACCACCTTATCAGGAGCATGGCCAAGCGTCGTAGGGAGGTAAAAGAGGCACGTGGACGCCACACACAATACTGAGCCTCATTTTAACTTGTCTTGAATTTCCACTGAAGTTGGATCATCATTTGATTTTCCTTGATTTCAAGTATGATCCCAAATCCAGACCTCCATGGGATAATAATTTAGATTATTTTTGTTATTTTGTTCTCAATGCATTCCACTATCTACAAAATAAAGATTTTCAACTAAAATATTTTATTAATTGAGATCTAGGGTGTTTTGTTTTAGTGTTCCCATTATTTTTTTGAGCAGTGCATTCTATTCCATCTACAAGTTCATACAGGAACCAAACCCAACAAAAATCGATAGGATATTATAAAAGGTTGTACAAGAGACACACTACAAAATCTTGAAGAAAGAATTCTCAGAGCAGATGATGTTCAAGCTAAAATTGGGACGCCAACTTAAAACATGTCTAGGTGTCCAAATAATTTGTCTATATAGTGCATATCTAGTAAATAAATTAATTAAATCTTATTAAAATTATAAAATTATATTGAGAGGGGGTTTAATAGTTTCTAGAAAAATGTGAAATTCCTGCAGTACCACAGTTCTACTGGGAGGGGGTCTCTAAAGTCATAAATAAAAAAAAATAAAATAAAAAAAAAAAAATAAAAAAAAAAGGCAGCATCAGTGAGAATGCGAGTAGGTAAGTTACCTGATCCAGCTGGATAAACGTGAGTGGGTACGCGGACTTCACAGGACCTGATACTGACAGAATATTCAGAGATTCTGAAACACTTATCAACTGTGGGAATAAAAACATGAAGATGTATAAATACAAAGGTGGGTAAGATAAACACTTTGACCTCCACCCGCTGCAACCCATGATGATGATGATGATGATGATTATCCCGCTCAGTCGTAGCCGACTCTCGGTCACTTCATGAATCGTGCTTTACGAAGTATTTTGGCAAGTATAGTGGAGTAGTTTGCCATTGCTTTCTCCACCCCTCCCCATTTATCCGGGCTTGGG
>JAOUQT010222523.1:0-17578 GCA_025769995.1 Xyliphius kryptos
GGATAGCCCCCTAACCCCCCCCCCCCCCCTCCACACACAATTGTACATACAGATAGGTAACTATAACATTATAAGAAATAGAACTCCTTATAACAAGAGCCATTGTCCAATATCTGATAAATTGATTGCTCTGGAAAAACTCTACAAGCCTCAATTAAACCCATTAAATCATCAGGAGTGGTAGCTCAGGGGTTAGAATTGTGGGCTATCAATCAGAATGTTGTGGGTTAAAATCCCAGGTCCGCTGAAATAACCAACGTGGGTCCTTAAGCAAGACCCTTGACCCTCATTGCTCCAGAATTGCTTTATCAACCCATGTACAGTGTGCACTATATAGAAATATGTAAATATGTCATAAAGATGAATTGTGCATTGTGCAAATCAATAAAGTGCAAGTACAGTACAGGCCAAAAGTTTGGACGCTCATTCTCATTCAATGCATTTTTTTTTTCACGACTAATTACATTGTAGATTCTCACTGAAGGCACCAAAACTATGAATGAACACATGTGAAGTTATATACTATAAGTGAAATAACTGAAAACATGTTTCATTTTCTAGTTCCTTCAAAATAGCCACCCGTAGCTCTGATTAGTGCTCTGCACACTCTTGACATTCTCTCAATGAGCTTCAAAAAATGGTTTTCAGGTGTGCCTATAAGGGATAATTAGTATAATTCATTAGAATGGCAACAGTGTGCAAAGCAGTAATCAGAGCAAAGGGTGGCTATTTTGAAGCCACTAGAATTTAAAACATGTTTTTAGTTATTTCACCTTTTTTTGTTAAGTACATAACAGTCACACAGTTTGAAGCTTGAATCTTGAATCAAACGTGACACACCTCAAAGACATGTGACAAACTGTCAAAAACAGTGGTAAGGGGTCTATTTTGTCTGGATGTAAAAAAAAAAAAAAAAAAAAAAATATATATATATATACGTCACAGGTGATATTTAGGAAGTGGATAGTTTCAAATGAAGTATAACCAATGTAAGATTCTTCAAAGCATCTATTAATATAAGTAGTTTAAATTGCGCAATGTTTAAAAAAGTAACATTTTCTTTTAATGTTTTGCTTTTATTATTATAAACATTATTTAGGTTTAGGTTTAAAAAAGCTTAGGATGAAGAACTTCCTAGGTAAGTTGATGTTGTCTCGGTAACAAATGTTACTTGATTTACATTTGTACCTCATAACGTCGTGCCTTCCTGTATAAACATTAATTTTTACAATAACAATTGTAAAACTTATCCAATGTTATACTTTTGTATTTACCTAGTCAAATACGTGTACAATCCAGTTAAAACCTTTTTTATGTTTGTAATGAGTGCTATAAGGGAAATAAACCTGTAACATTTGGACATAATTATTAAATTCACAACAAAATGTAAAATGTATTTCTTATCGCATAATGCTCAATCAGTCCAGGCTTATAAAATTGCAAAGTAACAAATGATAAGGTTTAATGTCAGGAAACTTTAATACTGTGAGTTTAATTAAGAAAATGAGGTTACCGGAGTTACATTTAGCAAATGTTAAAAAAGGTCTATATAATTAACGTTTTTTTTCCCCCTTCTTAATAAGTTATAACATACTCTGTAAAACAAAAATAAACATAACATTTTTCTCTAAATCAAGTTCATGCTATGCTGCATTTAAATTTATTCAAAGCTTGTACAATCTTAAATTTCCTTTGTAGTTATCATCTGATCAATGATTCAAAGAGTGAAGGAGGCTTTATTATAATTTTTTCACATGTGGTATATGTGACAAAGCTGAAATTATGGCCCACGGACCCAGTCTAACCCAGTTAAAACATGTATTTAAGAAAAAATAGAATATCAGATTTAAATATACTTATAATATAATAACATACTATAAATATAAACCTTGCAACATATGAAAAATAAAATATAAAAATAGCAGCATATGAAATATGAAACAATTTACATTTAAATTTAATTTTAGCAGCGTATCAAATTTAATGCTTGGCTCATGTTTGGCCAACATACATTTTAGTTTTAGGTTTAATATTCAAGAATATAATGATGCAAATAAGCAGTGAGAATTTATACATCTATACATATTTATTTCATATACATCCATACAAAGTGAAATATTAAATGTCTCATTACTTTTTTACCAGGTACCTTTTATGTCTCATTTACTGCCCAAATGTTAGTGTAGAATTATGAAACTACTGGGTTTTATGTGCAAAATGAATCCATTTACGAGCTCGATCATAGGGTCTACTATGTGCTTAGGGGGCAGGAAACAGGAAGTGGTCTTTAACCTGAAACTTACCACACGAGTTTATTCTTAGGAAGTGTACCTCCATACGTTTTGTATTAACACGAAACATTTAAAACACTACAAATAGATTCTTGTATCTTTGGTCTGTTAGGAATAAGTATTTAAGTATTAAACAAACTGGTGTACAGCATAAATGTTATGAAAGTATTTAATATGTGAAATTATTTGTTGATCTTGAACTTGTCTGATAAAATAAAATACTTATTTTCTCCCGTCGGTCTTGTTTGTTACAGTAGCATGGATTTTGATGATGATTCTGCTCTTTTGGAATCCTTGCAATGGTGAATTGAGTATCCAAGCAAAGTGTGATGAGGACATAGAACTATTATGCGCTGCAAGAAGTGACTCAAAACAACACAATTATCGTTTTGTTGTCTGGTATCGAAATAACTTGTCCATTGTGAAACGGAAGTTCAATGAATATACATTTTATAACAGGTCTTCTCCTGCATTTTTGGGAGTTAATGAAACTCTGATGCTACAGAAGGTGCAGCCTTCGGACTCCGGACTTTACCTTTGCTTCTTGGCTGCAGATGTTGGTTACGTGGACAAGACCTCACAAGTCTCACTTAATGTTTCTGGTATATATGTGAATGTGTGTGTGAGTGTATTTGTGTATTTAGCAGTTCAGTCTAAATGATCTTTTCTTTTCAGAGTGTGTCAGTCCAACTACACCTTGCATTACTGACATTGTGGATGTTTCAGTTCTGCTGATGCTGATAGGTTTTGCTAGTGTCAGTTTCTCTAAAATTGTTCTTTGTTCACTAACTTTTATGGTAAGTACATCTTTTAATAAAAACTAATTCCTAATTTCTGCGTTCCTTTTTTTTTTTTTTTTTTTTTTTTTTGGTTTGTTTTGTTTTTGTCAGATCTCTTAAATGGTTTTCTCAAACTGCTCTTCATTATATTTGGAATACAAATGTGGTATGTGATAGGAACGGGCATACATTTGCACACACTGTGGCAAAATTAACTTTTATCTTTTTTAATATCAACTCTTTTTAAATGTGTGTTTTTTTACATCAGTTTTTTTTTGTCTGCCATCTACCTAGTGTTAGGATTCGTGTAAAACAAAAAATAGGTCTTATAGTCCTATGCTAAAATGTATTGCAAAAAAGATTTTAAAGGGATTGTGAACTAGTAGCAATAGTAGTATAGTCATATGTTAAATGCAAAGAATTCAGAAGAAAAATCCTCAACTCTAATGAAAAACAAATCAAGTGTCTTTAATTCGCCAAACATAATTTGCATAGCTAAATCCTTATCTTTGTCCAAATCAATGCACTTTTATTCTCCCTAGTTTCATTTATTTTAAGGATTACTGAGCCATATAGTAAAAGATCCTGAACTGTCATTTGCAAGGAAAGTCCATAAAGAAATTTATCATTTAATTAATCAATAATGCATTGTTATTTTATTTGGGATGTTAAAGTGATATTCTAAATGATGTAGTAATTTCGTGTACTGATGTTTTAAAAAATATGTTTAAATGTTTTGCTCATGTTCATAAAAATGGTACAATGCTCCAAATGATTTTTCCTCCCTCTATCCCGTTCACTGCAACACATTACACCACATCACCGTTCTGCTAAAAACCCAAATTTGATGGGCAACATTGTTCTTTGTATAGACAGATGTGTTACAAATTGTTACACATCTGTTACAAAAGTGTATTTTTCTTCAACACAATGGAAAGGTACAAATAATATGGTACTGGTATGTGTATGTATGTATATATATTGGCCTGTAATAAACTAAAATAAACTAAAGTAAACTAAATCGTAACAGCTAAAACACAAGGTGTATATAAAGAGTATAGATAAATAAATGATGAATGTAAACATAGCACACATATATAAGCATATGTTACCTACTAATCATTTTTTTGTATAGATATGCAAGTGCCTAAAAAGATGTCAAGCAAAAAATAAAGAAAAGCAACAAAGACAAATTTCTATCAAAGGAAGAATGAGAACATCCAATTCTAAGTTCTAAAATAAATCCCACTTTTCAGGGAACATTGATTTTTATTACTGCTTACAGATTATATATATATATATATATTTTTTTTTTTTTACAAGTATTGTACATATTACTATAATAACCAATCCATTTATGTAACTGATATTTTTTTGTTGCTAATAAATGTACATTTTTAAAAAAGTATTTTGTAATATGGGTCTCATGTACAGTGATATAGAAAAAGTATTAGTACCCTCACATTTTTACTAAATATACAATTATTTAGTGCGAAGGGGAGTATGTAATAAACCAACACATAATATCAACTAATTGTAAAGTGGTATGTTATGGATAGATAGTTATCAAACTCTTTAATAAATAAAAATCAATTTTCATGGAAGCGTGGCAAAAGAGATCAATTTTTTAAAGCGGGCAATTAGAAGTCCTTGCAGTTTGTACAAGGCATGTTGGGCACACTGTAATCATCTGGTCATATGAACCAAAGATGAACATATTGACATAAATGCAAAACCCTATGTGTGTTGGTACACTAGTAGCACACATTACCCTAAAAACACATTTCCTGTCCCTGTTGAAGAAAGACATCCCCACAGCATGAGACTGCCACCACATTTCAATGTGGTAATGCTTTTCATTCACAGGTACAAAGAGGCTGGTTAGAGTTAATTTAAAAATGGATAGAGCTAAGTAGAGGGCAATCATGTTATAGGTTGCAAAGTACTTGAGACTGGGGTAGAGGTTTACTTTCCTGAAACAGCAAAGTACTTCCCTTTACATACATACAGCCTCAGTCACAATGGAATGGTTTAAAACATCTAGATTTATTTATTTCTAAAATATTTTCTCATAATAACGTCTTAGATGATTTCACATAGGGCTGCAGGTCTTAGTGGTTAACATGCACTTTACTAAAAGTCTATAAAGAGCCTTTATAAAAAAGACTAAGTATGCAGCCTTTTTTAAGGTGGTATTTAATGACAACACTTTACTTTATGCCTGTAAAGAGAGCTTAATAGTTTTTAGAAACAGTTATGAGCACTTCTATATTTACATTTACATATAGTCATTTAGCAGACGCTTTTATGCAGAGCGACTTACAAATGAGATAACAATACAAGTCAGTATTGTAAAAAAAACAGCTAAACTGCACCATCAGCCCTGCAAATTTCTGTGGAAGAGGTGTGTATTGAGTTTCTTGAAAATAGTTTCTTGAAAATTTTGAATGACTCAGCCTTACGGATGTTGTCGGAAAGTTCGTTCCAAAGTAATTTTTAGAAAAAGCCCTCTTTAAACACAAATGTGCTTTATGGCATATGTCACGTTGTGATATTAAGCCTCATGCATGTTCTTATAACACATTATGAGTGTGGTTATGTACATCTACGGACATAACAAACAAAGTATTATAAACTATTATTAATATTTTATAAAGCTTTACACATGGGTTTATAATGTATCATGGCTACTAGATTTAGATAAAGTGTTACCACATTTCCTTATATTGGCAATTATTATATTTCCGTAATTCATCTTAAAGGTAAATCTACTAAAATACCCTTAAGTATAAGAAAATTGCTTTTTAATAATAGGTAAAACAAAGAATTAAGGAGGAGGAAGGAGTTCCGTTTTGAAAGAAAACCTTTGCACTTTGGTCATGAATGTAACTCTGATGAAATTGCAGTTTGGAGTGCAACACCATTTCAGCTGTGCAAGTTCCTGTATACACCAGATCAAAGTCTGTAAATCTGTTAATGCTGTCAAATTTAAATAAAACCCTCACTGCAATCTGATATTATGCGTTTTAAAAGTATTTATTAAAAAATAACTGGAATTGGAATGTGATGTATATTGTGACTTGTCCATTAATAGTGACTTAAGACTAGAAATAGGCTATAATGTGATGGCCTTTGTTACGTTCGCGTGCCGGTTGAGGAAACAGGTAGCTCTCACGGAGGGGAGCTGGAAGGAGCAGGTAACCAGGTGAGGATTCCAAATAGAGAGATTTATTAGCATGAAGGCTAAACTCACGGTACACACAAAATGACCGACACGCAACATAAACTACAAATAATACCGGACAGGGACGAAACGGAAGGCGAAGGATCATAAATTAAAAGTCCCTGTCATGTGATTACCAAGGAACCAATAAACATGAAACAGTTAACTAACTCAATAGGAGACAAAGAGAAGTTAATTAACTGAACACATGGAAAAACCACAAAAATAGGGCAGGTGCGCCTAGCGCACCTGACAGCCTTAACAAGACTGTTTCCTTTGGTTTATAGTGGTTTAGTGCTGGAGTAAAATAGCAGGAGACAAATGACTGAGCTAAACTGTAAATATGACAAACATTGATTACTAGTAATGCAAAAATATGTGCATTTCTGATAACACAGCACAACATTTTTTTTGCTTCTTGAACACTGTTAGGTGTTTCTTATAGATATTTGGGTGCTGATCACAAATATCACATTAACATTTACGTATCACGTACCGTTTAAGAGAAATCTTAAGTTGTATCATTTTTATCAGTACCTGTTGGCAATGCGGCACACATGAAGGAAACGTATGAGAATATGGAGCTGTTGCTCAACCACAACCAGTATAGCAGACTATAAAAAATAAAAAGAAAATTCCAAAAACTATATTTGTGCATACCCTATAGGTACCTGTCACAATCACCTAAAACTTTTCAGGAAGCAAGACTTTTAAAAATATTTGTTGTGCAGTGTAATTCAGTAGAAAAAAAGCAGAAAACAGATTACTTAAGAATAACAATCACAACAAAGAAAAACTACGCAAACATTTTATAATTATAACAATAATATTAAAATCAACAATTATAACACTAACGCCACCAATATTCACGAACGGTAGAATGCTTGTCCTCAGAATGGTTATTTAACCATGGGAGGGTCCACAGCTGGCCCTGACAAGTGCATATACAGTAGTGCATGTGACCGCTGGCATAAAATAGGGTGAAAAATAGGGTGAAATGCATTTAACATAACATTATTATACAATAATATTCTATATCATTCTGAACACAAACAGCAAGAGTAAATTCTACAACATTAAAGTAAATGAATAAAAAATGGCCGAAGTGATTTGTGCATATTTGTTTTTAATCTTTCATCATTTTAAATCGTTTGAGATTAAAGTGAGATTATAATAGGGTTAGTCGATGACATCAACATTGAAAATATGCCAATGTCAATATTTTAAGTCAACGCATCATTTTTAGTTTTACCATTTATTAAAATATCTATGAAAAAAATGCTTTTCCTCCAGTCATTGGTCAGCGCCAGTCAAAAAAATAGTGGCTGCAACAGAGCCATGTTGTGAATAGCTTCATAAAAGTTTTCAAAGAATAAATGCTTTCAAAGTGTGGAGTTATGTTAAATTGGTTAAAGAAAAAAAGGTTAATTGTGCACCCTAAATCTTTAATGGCATCTATATCATGGCAGCACCAGCGCAATGCATGAACACCTTAAGTCACTGAAAGAGATTCTATTTGTGTTTTTTTCCATTAAAAAAACAACATCTACCTTAGAATTTTCAAAAAATAAGTAGCTATTTGAGTATGTTTATTTAAGTGGGTTTATGGTGTTCTTGGTGCATGTGATACATGATGAAACATGTCCCATATCCGCTTTATTTTTGCTTTTTTTTAAGCATAATTCATTGAGTATGCAATACATACATGAAAAAATGTTTTAAAAATTGGATTAGTATTGACGCAGAGGCTTGCACATTGTTTAATATGGAAAACTAGAATGTGATAAAGGGATTAATAGAAATATGGATTTCTTTGCAAGTTACATGACTCCTTTTTTGCTTGGTTACTATGCTGGCGATAATTTGCAGTTTGTTATTAAAATAAAATGAGCTTACTTAAGATAAGTTTTATTTTTTAGAAAAAAATTATTCGTTCGAATGCGTTGACATTACTTGCGCTGGCTGTGCTGTCTTATAATATATATATAAATATTTCCTTTATATACATAATGTAAGTGCTGGTAATATCTGCGAGTGTTTTAGGTGGGAGTGTATAGTTTCATCTATTACTGTAGCTAAAGTTTAGTTACTCAAAGAAATAATCAACACAGCCTTGAACATGAACAATGATACAAAAATGTATATACCTTAACACCACATTTAGGTATTTAACAATAACCACACAAAGCAAAAAAGTGCAAAAGATTGAAAGTGGTGGAAAACACCTTCTGAACCTACAGAAATGAATCTTTTAATCCTTAAATGAGTCATGAACACATGTAATGTACTGGAAGGATAACACCAAATGGAAAAAAATGCTTTCCAAACAAAAATGCAAATGTCAAAAGTTTCATATTACAAAGATGTTCCACAATAGCACTGAGATACACAGATAAAAAGTCAAAAATCTGTTTCCATGAAATGTACATTGTTTTGTTAGATTGTTAAGCTTGTTTATCAGATTTAGTTCTATGTAAGTTCTGTGCATATCTGCATTGGTTTTCCTGGTGGAACTCTTGGTAGTTTTATTGTAAAACATATAGTATAGCATATATATAGTTTATATATAATTTTTTATATAATTTCTATGTGTGAATGTACTTTCCAGCACACTTATGATCCTGCTCACTGAAGAGAAATACCACAACATATTTTGGTAACAACATGTTTTACAGTAAGCGTGGTGGATTTTGGCTTGTGTAGCTTCTTCATGCTTTGCCAAGCATAACAATTTTGGAATTTAGTCCAACAATTTAAGTCTGAATCTCATCTGAACAAAAAAAAACTTTGTTTGCCACGATGTTTTGTAATATTTTAATGCACAGTACAAATTTGATTTGTGCTGAAATTTAAAAAGTGTTTTGTGTTTTTTTGTTTTTTTATTTACCAAAGGAAATATTACCAGGTAAAATGAATATAGTCAGTTTAAGATTCTTTAATTTTAATATAAACGTGACAGCTGAATTTATTTTCCAGGTTTTATAAACTGACTGCTGTGATTTTGTGTAACAGCCAGTAGCCGTTTGCTCCTCAAAGCAACTGTCTGAAATTCTGCAAACCAAAGTAATTGATGCTCACAATTAAGGCAGGGAAAGTTGTGATAGAAGTGTAAAAGTACATTTAAGAAATATCAGTATCAGACTGTAAAGTAAAAGATCAACAAAACTCTAGGACCAAGCTGCTAAAAAAGACAAATACAAACCCATATATAGCCGAAAATTTTGAAAAGCTTTGGCTGTTAGGAATGGTGGTGTGCAGCGGTACTTGCACAGGTGAGTGGACAAACTCACAATCTGTCAAAAAGTGGTGAAGTGGTGAAATTCACCTTGAATCCATGTTTTTGGACTGTGGGAGAAAATCGGGAACCCGGAGGAAACCCACGCAGAGAACATGTAAACCCAAATTGGGATTCAAACCCGAATCCCCAGGTGCTGACTTCTAAGCCACCATGAGAGAGAGGGCGCACTCTTAATCCTCTTAAAATTCGTTCTCACAACATCAAAAAAAAAAGGATAGTGCGTCACCTTGGGGAACTGATTAACAAAGATATAGTCAGCCATTAAGAAAGAAAAGGCTGTTCTTTTTGGATCCAAAGGACACAAATAGTTCATCAGTTGACCTCCAAACTTTGAATTCAAGCCACAGAACACTCAAAAATGCAGTTTCTGAGGCAAAACCAAGAAATGGAAATGAATTGTGGAATGTAGTCCAAACATCCTGGCCTGGACTATCAGTTGACAGGTGCAAGAAGTTGGTTGACTCTATGCAACACAGATGTGAAGAAGTTCTAAAAGACTGTGGTTATACAACTTAATATCAGATGAGTGATTCACAGGAATGCCAAATCATAAAAAGAAAATGTGCATAGGTTGAGTTTGTATAGACAAATGTCGACACTGCTATTTTTTTTACTGTAAAGTATTTACAATTCATATTCATTTCTCTTTATGTTTTGGTTAAGAGAACCGTGTGCAACGATCCCAATGCATTGAACTAAAAAACATTCTGAAGATTAACTCAAGTTTTTAAAAACACTGCTATTATTTTAAACACAACTGTAAGTTACAATCATGGCTAAAATTATTGGTAACTGTACTTCTTTATGAAAATGCATCTGTTGGCTTAAAGAATTTGTAACTAAATTTACATGTAAATTCCTTTTGTTTGCATTGTTACAATACACAAGGGTATTGTAACGGAGGGTGAGGTAGCTCAGTGGTTAGGGTGTTGGTAAGGGTGACCCTTAACCCTCATTGCTTCAGGTATTCTGTGTGTAACTATAAAGTGGGATACTTGTAAGTCGCTTTGGATAAAAGCGTCTGACCAATGACACGAAAACAAAAGAAAAAAGTTTTATTTGCAAGGTGATTGAGTAGTTTATAGCTTGTTGATAAGCTCCCTGGATGTGGACAAAAAAGGTTTCTATATATTGCAACAAAATATTTATGAAATATTCATTTTAAATGGACCACCAGGCAAAAACGTACAATTCGATCAGCTCGATCTATTCAACTTCATCTAAATGAAATGTGACTTAGGCAGAGAACAAACATACTCATCGTCCAATGTTTTTAGGCTTGTGTTTTACATCATTTCCTTCCTCTAGTAATACGTGCACATGTATGAAATGAAGAAGGGAAAAAAAGAAGCTTTAATAAACAGGAGCTAGTTACTGACATTAACGCATAAATGTGTAGTGAAATATGGAGAATTATTTGAAACTACTGGGTAAGCTTGTTTAAAACTTTTTTTTTACAGATAGACTGTGAGTATATGAATATAAGTTACTGTTACCTTCCAGACACCCTCAATTATATGCTACTGCTTAGACGTAAAGTTTAACCAACCTCGGCAGCTCTAACTTTAATTACAAGCACTGTTTTTTTTTTCCTTTTCCATCCATGTATAGAGCAAAAGGTAATAGTAGCGTGCAATCCTAAATCTTACAATCACACATAAATATAAATACAGATGTTAAATGTAGCAGTTTGCATGAGGCCAGTAAAGCCCTAAAAAAACAAAATGTGTCAAATGCATTTAAGTAACTATTTTTGTTATAATACAGTTGTCTTTTATTTGTAATACTTTTATTTTGTGATATCAGAAAGCACTGACTCTAGACTTATAGCCTCAACACAAACAATACTTTTCTTCATCATTTAAAATATACTTATTGTAAGACAGAAATATTTGCAACTCCTAAATACTACAACCATTAAAAAAAATCATACACAACATATACTTTTTTACAATAATAGTGTAATAAGGTGCACAAAAAACGAGCATATGCGGAATTACCTATGTAATATATAAAAATGCAAACTCCATTTCACCATAAGTAAAATATGCATCACAAAGAATGTGTACCTGAGAACTAAAGATAGTGGTTTGTGACCATAGACTACTTAAGATTTGACTGTTTATTTTGTCCTGACAACTATTGGTGGTTCTTTGGCCTATATTTTTTTTTTTTTGGACTACTTTCAGTTCCTTCATTTGTTCCAGAGTATTTTCTATTCTTTATAAATAAAAGAAGTGATAAAAGAAACTGGAACTGAAACCTTTTTTGTGCTGTAAATTGCATAACATTTTCTTTAAATACCAGACAAAATGATTATAACAAATACAAAAAAAAAACATATTTCATGTTTATTTTTTTTATTATTATTATTTTTTTTATTCACATATTCATCAACCTTTGCAAATATTTGACATTATGGAAATATGACCTTTTATGTAGCACCTTTCAAAGGTATGACAAATTACAATGGCATTTTCTGTTTGGCCTTACATTGAAGGACTTAATTCCAAAAAAGCTTAATTTTGTGTGTGTGTGTGTGTGTGTGTGTGTGTGTGTGTGTGTGTGTTTTCTATTCTAGCTATTTGTGGGTTCCTGTGGACATATTCCAGAGCTCAAACAGATTTAGTAATCAACTCAAACTGCAACACTGATATTATCTTACCCTGCAATTCTTTATCCTACAGTAAACAATACACTTCAGTCACCTGGTACAAGGTACAAACCTAAAAAAAAGTGGGCACAGATGTTCACTGATTTTTTCATCTAAAGATCCATCTTCATTTAAAAACATCTTTACTTAAACAATTTATTCTTTCTGCATTTTCTGTATTTTGACAGCATTTTCTGTATTTTGACTGTCTTTTTTCAGGTCATTAATAACAGTGAAGAAGGTATTATCAGATCAAAAGATGGAAAAATAACTATATATAAAAACTTTAATGAACAACAAGTGTATATGACAATTGAAAACTCACTCATCCTGAAAAATGCCACTGTGACAAATTCAGGAACATACAAGTGCTACCTGGCAGGAAAAGTTGGATTCAAAAATAACCAGTCACTGGTCCACTTAAATGTTTCAGGTATGAATCTGAATTGCATTTTTGAATCCATAGATATAAATGACAAGGAGGACTATGTAGGCGTGGTTTTCTGCTCTGATTACATTTTTCAACATTGTCTGTATTTTTCCATGTTTAACGTCCACAGTTTACAAAAGGAGGGGTGGGGGTATGGCACAGTGGCATAGTGATTAGCACAACGCTTTGCACTTGGGATCCGCTTCAAATCCCGATCTGGGTGGATTTTCCATATTCTACCCTTGTTGGGGGTTCCCTGATTTCCTCCTCCAGCCCAGAAACATGGATTCAAGGTGAATTGGTTGCACTAAATTGACCCTATAGTGCTGTAGTGTCTATGTGTATGTATTGTATATGTATCTGTCCAGGGATTGATTGGTGCCCTGTCCTGAATTTAAATCTTAATTCTTAGATGTGGATAGAAAACTCCCTTTTCCCTGCAACCCAGTATTAGAGAATTAAGCAGAAGACAATGAGATGAGATATTACTAGGACCAAACAAAGTGATAATCAATACAGTATTAAATTTATGATCAAAAGTCATTTACAATGCAATCATATTGAGTTTACCTCTACCTTTCACCCCCACCATCAGGCTTAAACTGTTATTGTACGTGTCAAAAAATAAAAGAAAAGATTTTAAGGGTATGATTTGTTGCATTTAGTTGAATACTAATGTTTACAAAAGGCATGCTAAAAATTGGTATGCTGACTAATAATGTTTATTCTTAATAATTCACAAACAACTTTACTTTAAGTACACAATTTTTGTGTTTTCCAAAAGCCTTTTTAATTACCCGATCTAAAAATGAGGTTTAAGTCCTTCTTTGTTCATGCCATTGTGGGACTACTACTATAAAAGTGCTATGAGAATTACAAAACAACAATAACAAAAGAACTGGTTATAAATTTATTTATTATTAAACTATAAAGAATCATTCATTCATTATCTTCTGCTTGTTCCGGAATAAAACTGGATAACTATTAAATGTTGAAAGTAAAACTAGGAAATTCCACTAATGTTATTGTTAAGCCACAAAAATCTAATTGTGAAATGATAAATTTTTTTATATAAAATGAATATATAACCTGATACTATGAGTGGGTTAGAGTCAGGCACGTGCACAGATAGACCCCTAGTGGTCCTCAAGCAATTTTATTTTCTGCCACATTTTTTTGTGTTTTGTTTATTCCTGAGTATTAAAATTTTTTTAAATATCCTCAGTCATCAAATTCCCCAAAAGTGTTTCAAAATCTAACAGGAATTTATTTACGTTTGTGAGAAAATACTGTTTTGACAAGTTTTAAGGATATTTTTTGACAATTGTTCAAAATATTTACTTATATAATATAATATAACAATGTTATGAGTGTACTTTCCATGCAGTACCACTCGAGGTCTTAAATGCCATGATTGTTGAAGAGTGGTTTCTTTTCTTGACCTCTGCAAATATATTAAGATTTCTTGATATAAACACAATATTTAAAAACCTTAAAGAAACTAAGTACAAAGAGGCGCTAAGAAACAAGAAGTGACTGGAAAAAGGCAGACGATGAAATAAATCAATCCATGAAATGTATTAATATAAGCAAGCAAAAGTCAAACCCAATCCACGGGTTGGTACACAGAACACAAAAGCATGTTGTTGGTTTAGCAAAAAAAAGCAACTTAAAAATTGCAAAAAAAACCCAGCAATTAATAAGCTTACACATGGTGTACAAGCTATTTATTATGTGTATGCTGGACCTAGATTAGATGAAGACAGGACAGGACAGGACAGGACAGGACAGGACAGGACACTTTATTTAATCCCGAAGGAAATTTAGCAGCCAGTAGCAACAAAAAACAGAGTAGTAATACAACAACAATAAAATAGTACAAATAGTAATAGTAATAAAAATAGTAAAATATAGTAAATGAATGAATAACGTGTAGGGTGCAAAGTAGTCCGTTGTAGTGTTTAAATTTTATGTAAAGTGTCAGCAGTGTAATATTCAATTATTTCTTTTTCATATTTAAAGAATGGGAACTGAAACCCACAGTAAACGTGGCCTTAACCACAGTGTATGTCAATAATTCAACTAAGAACTCTTCTGTTCTGAGTTTGGTTCAGCCAGTGGAGGTGGATGTCCAATGGGTCATAGTGGGATTTATTTCACAGGGTGTTTGCAAAGTCCTGCTTAGTTTTGCATGCATTTGGGTAAGTTTCTCTTTTTCTCTGCTTTTCTACTTTTTCTTTTGATTTTAGATAAATATTAGTAATCCTTGCAGGTTTACATTAGTAAACAAGTAGTAAGGTAGTTGATGTTTATCAAGCTCAAAAGGTTACAAACATATTATTTCAAAGTTTCACACTACAGATAAAAAAAATAATGAATTTCCTGTATAAATGAATCATCACATGCAATAATAGAACACAGATTTTTACAAGACAAATTAAGTAATTTGGGAGTATACTACAACACCAAAGAGAGAAAAAAAAAGTAATTAAATTCTATAATTTGATAATAATTATAGAAATTTTACAAGTTAGAGAAAAAAAACAATATGTGAATAAAACTATTACTTAATTTACATAGAATAGAATTTAATTGTGTACTTTATTCAATATTCAAATTTAGAAAATGTTATATAGTAAAATTGACAAAAAAACAACTTATTTTGTAAGAATTGTAAGAAGTGTTCATGGAAGCATTTAAGTGTTCACTTCATCAGAATATTTTTGATGACTGATTTAATTAAAAACAAGACTATTTCATCTTATTCAAAGAATAATTCTGATCAAATACGGATTTATTAACTCAAACCTAATGCAAATCTTGATCAGAAGATTTCCTAAAACAACCTTTTATCAGCATTACTTCCCTTTAACCTCAGTATTGTGTATTTAGTTTTACTTATTTTTATTTAATTTACTTATTTTAGCATAAAATTGTGTATATGTTTAATAGTGCTTAAAGAGTATATTTCAAAAATAAATAAGTAAAGAAATAAAAATGTCATTTTGATCTGTATCTACAGGTACTGGTCGAGTATAAAGAACATAGAAGAAAAAGATCATGGAACAAATAATACATCATTGTTTTTCTTTCAAAAAAACAACTGAAGAAAAATAAATCATTGATGAATTATTTTGATGCTGCTGTTATTTAATACAGAATTATTTTTGGTACATTCGCACATAGTTTCCTGTAGCCTTGTTCTAAAGACTCTTTTCTGGAAAACAATGTTTTTTTAAATAAATTTTGTCAAGAGTTTTTAATAATGCATGTCTTAGTCTGTTTTCAAGCCAATTGTCAGAAGTTGAAAAGCTGTTGTTGGCCTGTGCCTAATGAAACATTTGACTCATCTTCTCTCTTTTATGACATTACTGAGACAAACAACCCCAGTCTTCTTGATTAAGGAAAGAAAGTTAAATAGACCAGCCACATGATTAGAGTGAAGCCGACTGAAAAGATGATTTGCGTCATAGATTACTAATACGGCGCATTCTGCAGGAGATCATTATATAACATACTGAAAATGGTTCGACTTCTTCAGAGCTTCAAAAATATTGGCTGAGTCATTAAGTGTTATTACATTCCATAATGTTGCATTTGATGAGCTACACAGATGCTTTTTACACTACACTTATCCATTGTTGTCCATCTAAAACACTTCCTGTTTTTTAACGCTTTGAAAACTGGAAAACAATCTCTGTAGACCCACCTGTCAACAAATGGGGTGTGGTAGCTCAGTGGTTGAAAGGTTGGGCTAGGAACCTAAGGGCTGTGGGTTCCCAGGTCCACTGAGGTTACCAATGTGGGTCCTTGAGCAAGACTCTTAACCTTCATTGCTCCAGGGATTCTGCATGCAACCCTGTATTCTAACCCCAACTATTAAGTGGGATATTTGTAAGTCGCTTTGAATAAAAGCGTCCGCTAAATGTAATGTAAATGTATGTAAATGTAAATGTCATTGCATAAAATGCAATAACTGCATAAAAAACAGCAAAAGCCACCCATTTTTAAAATGTTTATTCCAAATCTAACTTAATATTGTGTACAATTCCATTGATGCATTGTTTACTGCATAAAAATGTGATAAAGAAAATGTGATTTGAAAGCCAAATAGATTAATTGATACATAAACATACATAAACACACAGACATAAAATACATAAAATAATAATATAATTAGAGTAAGGTGATTTATCTTAAAAAACATACTATTGATAATTTGTTATATTTGTATAAGCACACAGACACACAGGCTCACAAACACACAAACACTAAACATAATTTGCAATTATGGATAGATATGGAATATTTTTAAGATATAACATAACTTCAAAGTATAGAATGTAGACATTCTGTTTTGAAAAGAGAATTTAAAATTTTGGTATTCATCTTTAAAGAAATAATCTGACAATATTCAAATTAATGTCATTTTTTTACATTCTAAATATTACTTTTACCTGCCTTTTCTTAAAGGACACAAAAAGCATCTTTATACGCCCCCTGTTGGAAAATACATTTAATGCATTTGTATTACCCCACGAACTAGTTTTTGGTTTGGCATTTCGTTTAGATTCCTTTTTTTAATATCATTAATTCCTATAATTTAAAAACACTATATTTGTATTTTATAATCAAATCACAGATGTAAGTTTGTTTTAGTATTTTGATACTTGGTTAATAAAGACTTCCAGTATTTAATAGTCAATAGTATTTATGATTAGTGTAACCCCCCCCCCCCCCACTCTCTTTTCTCTTTTTCTAAAAAAAATAATAATAAAAGTCAATTCAGATTATTATGCAGTTTTTAAACATACATTTATTTTTAAACAGTATATACGCTTGTGTTTTTTTACTAGTTAATTTTTTCTAGTAATTTTACCATTGCACTTCTTTATGGCCAACAC
>JAOUQT010222623.1:0-17574 GCA_025769995.1 Xyliphius kryptos
AGGTTGATATAAATAAAGATATAAACTTAGCTTCAGATGGAGCAGTGCTGCGAAATCCTTCTGGTGTAGCCGATGATTAGATGAATCAGCAGGATTGTGAAGATTCAGTAATGGAGATCCGGCTTGGGAGTTTTCTGATTTACGATCCGTTTGCAGAGTTCAGCGTCAGATCCGATGAAAATCCGACGAAAATCCAGTTAAGAGATGGGTTCGGAAAAACGTTTTTTAAAAGAAACTGTTTAAGTATGAGTAAAAACAAAATAATATAAAATAAAGCGCTAGCCGTAAGTGTTAGCAGCTAATGCTAATTCATACAGCGGGAAAAAGCGGAAAAGATGATGTATAATAACGGTGGGGAAGGAAGCTAAACAATTATACACCTAATAGAAGTAATGAAACAATACTTAGTTCAGGTTTCTTGGTTGAAAAATAGCTACAGTTTCATAAAACTCGACCGCTGCTGCTGCTGCTGCTACACGCCGAACGCGCTTGCAGGAACTGACGTCACAACTGGCGGGAAATTCGAACTCACAGTTTGGGCTAAGACAGGTGCATCAGCAAATTCAGAAGTATGCCATTTGCATCCTGGCGCATGTGCCAAGCCCCAACATTTTTGTAAAAACTAATTTGGCTGCCTCGAGTTCTTGAAAAGTGCTATAGGGTGAAAGAAGGCATGCCAGAGCCTTGCCGAGCCGAGCCAAGCCAATAGATGGAGCCATGTTGGCAGAGCGGTAACCAGGTGGGTGTAGTTTACCAATCCTGTAGTTTATTTGCAGATGGGAGGAATCAACACAACTGACATAAGGTCTTACTCTGCTTTAATAAAGCCATTTTTGAGTTCATCACATCTTCAGCATCTTTACTGCTCATACAGCACATTCATTGCACTGATTTCAAAATAAAATAAAATTGAATGTGCACAGACTTCAGCAGGCAGATCTGAGTGATACCCCCACACCCTTCCCTCATACTCCATTGTGCATCACTGACAGAACAACGGAATGAAAGAATGGACAGAGGAAAAAATCAGACACGTACCTCCTTCTTTTACACACTCCCTCACTCCTTTCCATGCTCTCAAGCGCCGTGTTGCCATGGCAACCCAACTTTATTCTCCTTTTGCCCTTAACTATTTGGTGGGAAACATGAATGTGCCCCTATTCTTCAATCCTCCATCTAATTATGTTTGCCCTGGCATCGAAGCTCGTGGACACTAGCGGCTTGGCTTGTGCGCAGAGGAAGTCAATTAATTATTTTTTGTAATTGTTGTGTGCACTTCATTAGGTTGTACGCTGGCGCAGTTTAAATATACACCGCATTATGTCTTCTTTTTTTGTTTGTTCTCTCCTACTTTTTCGAGTGTTGAAATTGACTACGCCGGCACATTCTGCACATGTAACGCTCCCACAAATGCTTGATTTCTGGAGGTTGATGTAAACGCAGTGACAGTTTGACTGCACTCTGTAATCCTTTATAAGGAGTGTTTCCTATTCATCACATCGCATCCTGTCTATCAGAATATACACCTGTCATCTGGGCCACTTGTTATTCCATCACATCAAGAGTATGTTCCTCTTCCCTTTTACATTTTCCTCCCTAAAACTTTTCACTTCTACCTCCATCGCTCTCTTTCTCTTTCTCGGTATGTCTCTTCTTTGTCTTGACTTTCCTCTGCTGATTTTATCATCTCATGTCACTAGGCATAAAGAAATATCTTGCAGAAACCCTACATGGTTGATATGACACATTGTTGAGACACCATCACAGAGTCTTTCCGAATTCCTTCCTGGTGTTTTCCGTTTCTATTTTCATGTATTTGCCCATTACTTAAAAAAATAAATAAATAAATAAAAAATGATGCAACTTGTGCAGTCAGAGACAGAACATAGAAAAATAAAGTCTAATAAGTCAAAGATCAGTACAGTGAAATGACTTTGAATTATTATTGTCTTATTATTAAAACATTCAGGTCATCCAGAGCTGAATCTCCAGGCAAATCATGGTCTGGCGTAATAAATATAATAAACATGCGAGGCAGTAAATAAGGGATCTAGGCAGAAATGAAAATCAAAAACACTTAGCATCATAACAGAGCAGGATGAGGCGGCAGAGAATTAAAGTTGAAGATAAAAGACAGTGAGTTTGGGATCCAAATACTAGTAGGTGGAATGGCAAAAGGAAGTGGTTGGCAGCACTGTTAGGAGAACAGGATATGGTCACTGCTGCTAGGCTTAAATTTGAATGTCTAAGAAGCAGGTGCTGCCTGCTGCCAAAGTTGGGCTCACGGTGTAGTGAACACAGGTTTTTTAGTTGTGTTACATGTACATTTTCATTTATTTATCAGACACTTTTATCCAAAGCGACTAACAAATGTGACAACAACAAAACAAGCTTAACTGCAGTATCATCAACCCTGCTGCCAGGGTCAGTGCCTCATACTGAATGCAGCAGCTACAGGAAGCCAAAGGAGATAGATGAGTAATGGAGTGACATGAGTTCACTTTGGCTGGTTGAACATGACTTGGGCTGCGGAGTTTTGAACCAATTTCTAAGGTCTGATTGTTGAAATTGGGAGACCGGCATGCAGACAGTTACAATGGCCAGGATGGAAAGAGGGCTTGGACAAGCAGCTGAGTAGCCTGTTCTGTCAGGAAGGGTCTGATCTTCCTGATATTAGACAGAATGAATCTGCAGGAACAGCCAGTTTTCATGACCTGTCATGAAAGTTTAAGGTGATTGTCAATTGAAAACCAGAGATTACTGATGGAGTCAGTTGGAGTGATAGTGGAGCCATCAGTTTGGAGGGTCAGGTCAGGATGAATTGAGGTTTTAGCTGGGATTATAAGTAGCTTAGTCTTTGCCAAATTTTATTTAAGATGCCATGCCATCATTCAAACAGATATGTCAGTGAGGCAGGCGGATATCCAAATAGAGATTGAGGGGTCATAAGCTTTTGATGATAAGATGATTATAAAATGATAAAATTTCTTTGTTTCCTACTTAAAGGCTAAACACCACCTAATGGACTACCCAGATGATTTCACATTATTTTAGCTTCTAAAATGTAAACAAGAGTACAAAAAACACCCCAAACATATTTATCCATCCATCCATTATCTTCCGCTTATTCCTCTACTACTGTTGGTTCCCCATGCCCATCCAGGGGAGAACATCTCGTGCGCTGGGCAGATACACCCAGGACAGTGTGCCAATCCATTGCTGGGCACACACTCACTCACACAAACACATACTATACGGGGACATTTAGAGCATTTACTTTACCTGGAATCCATGTGTGACGCGGTGGCGTTCGGGGGCGTGGTGGAGCCGCGGTGCTGATCAGGGATGATTAGCGCACCTAAAGCGGCTCTGCCTAAATGACTGTGTGCCGCTTTATAACCTGCTAAATCTCGATCATTCACAGTTCTTGCGGTAGCCGTGCTGGGTTCTCCTTCTCACCAGCTCCGTGGTCGGTCTCTCTCCACGCGGTGTGAGATTTAGCAGCTTATAAAGCGGCACACAGTCATTTAGGCAGAGCCGCTTCAGGTGCGCTAATCATCTGATCAGCACCGCGGCTCCACCACGCCCCCGAAGGCCACCGCGTCACACCATGTTTTTGGACTGTGGGAGAAAACCCACGCGTACATGGGGAGGACATGGAAACGCCACCATCGGCTGAACGGCGGCGGTTTGAGGCTTAATACTGTCTGTAATAAAGCTTGGTCTTGTCCTAGCCATTGTGTGAGTCCCGCTTTCCTCATCCCATAGTTGTGTTGGTCGCCTGGCACGAAGTGAATGCTACAAATAACGGAGGAAGCGGATGATTTTTTTTAAAGTTGATCAATTCTTACATTTTTTGATCATTTGTGATATTTGGCTTATTTGTGCATGGGGGCGCCACTGTAAACTGAATTACAACAGCAGAAAACAACGCCTCTTTTTGTCATTTTGCACATTCATTTAATCTTCTTTAACTTGTCGGCTCGTTGTCCACAAACCGTATATACAAACTCTGAGGCTAAAGTAAAGTCTTTCACACCATATTCCTTGAATTTTAAGTGGAAAAAACATCTATAATCACAAATTAGGAACGTAATTTATGCTGTATTTAAGTATTTAAAAATTTCATATTAGCTGCTACTTAGCCTTTAAGTATTCATTTAGACTAAAAGCAAAACGTATCCGGCCAACATCCTTTAATTTCATCCGGTCCACTTGTTGCATGACCTTACATGGCGACCCATGATTTGGGCTACATGTGCACCATGCAGCCGTGTGTCAGCTAGAGATGATTACATGTAGGTGGTAATGTCAGATGTTTACCAGATGTGAACCAGGTGTGTTTTGGAACATGTTGGCCACACCAGCAATGATTCAAAATTACTGTATCTCAGCCAGAAGTGGTCCACATGTGCATGCTAGCTGGACTAGGTTCTGTAAATGTGTGTGTTCTTCCTTTGGGGTTTTACCCTTTATTATCCAGGGGTTGCCACAGCAACAAACTTGCATATTGGACCTGGCGAAGTGTTTTAAGCCGGATACCCTTCCTGACACAACCCTCACCTTTACCGGACATAGGACATACAGACTATAAGGACAACTTAGAGCAGCTGAGTTACCTCAAATCAATGTGTTTTTGGACTGTGGGAGAAAACCGGAGAACCCAGAGAAAACCCACGCGTACATGGGGAGAACATGAAAAATCCACCCAGATTGGGATTCGAACCGGGAATCCCCAGTGCTGAGAGGCGGACGTGCTAACCACTAAGCCACTGTGCCTTCTGCGATTAAAACAACTAATAAAACTCATTATAAGAATATTAATAAGACACAAAGTCGCTGCATGCAGTAATATAATTAAACACAGTAAAACTTAAAAAAAAAGACTTAGGATATAAGTTCAAAAATAGGTCTTCTTTCTCTCTCACCCCAACCCACACACACACACACAATTACAATTCCTCTTTTTTGCTGTGTGAAATGAAGTATGCAATTGAAAAGCCCTAAATTGCTCCTTCAGTCAAACACTCAAATGAGGCCCAGTGCCGTGTACAATGTCAGAGCAATTAGGAAGCTCTATTTAGAGGTTACATTTGGATCGCGCCTGTTTCCTTTTCAGCATTAAAAGTGGCAAGACGCACAGACACCAGGCAATCTTGGGTGTAATTGATATTAGTGGGCTCATTAAACACCACGAAATGAAATAAACTAATTGCATTTGTGATGCAGAATACAAAGGTGGTGGCGCTGGAGCTGGTGTTGTTGGGGACTGGTGGGGAGGGGAGTGGTTAAAAGGTAGTGGAGAGTGTTTTAGGGAAAACAAATTAAGATGGCCAGAGGTGAAAGCTGCAGGGAAAAAATGTGAAAATGCTCTGCGGCTGTGTTTATTGGTTTTTACTTGGACTCTGGTTTATCTATCAACAAAAAGTTTTATACACTGGATTCAAAATACATGAGACCCTAAAGTGTGGGCCACATCTGGATGGCCTATGGTACTGAGCCAAAAGTTATAAGAACAATATGGTCCACGTTTGGCATATACACGGTCGTGACTGTAATCTGGTGCGTATGAAACCCATAGCTCAGCTCTGGAAAGCGGTCCATGTGAGCCAGAAATACTGATGGATTTGGGCCGGATCTGGGCCAAAAATCGTTTTGCTACGTTATAACCCGCATCAACAGAAGTGCATTACAATAATCTTGTAAGGAAGGTATATTTCTTAGCAATTCTATTAGGATCAGTTTTTTTTTGTTTTGACTTCTGGTTCCCCTCAGGTGGCAGAGAATTGAAGATTCTGTTGATTCTGTCGCGTCACTGTTGACTGTGGTGACGGCAAATCGGCACAATGCTGACAGAAATTTCAGAACGTGTCACGCAAGCTGCCAAGTAAACCATCCACCAGGTGGTGCACTATAAGCTCGGGAGGTAGAGGCAGTTTTGTGCAAACAGCAGTCTTTCTTCACAAAACCAGTAAACTACAAGAGGAGTTGAGATTTATATCAAGACTAGCTGTACCCACCACGCGTGGCTGTGGCTCTGGTTAAAAGGCAGTTGTTTTTGAACTTGTGCCCCAATCACTGTACACCAAGCACCTCGCATCATCCTCTTCCACTCTACCTATACAGCAGTCACTATATGCCAAGCGCCTCGCGTCATCCCCTTCATTCTACCCATGCACCAGTCACTATACGCCAAGCACCTTGTCATCCCCTGTACTCTACCCACGTGCCAATCGCTAGAGTTGGGCCCATATTTTGAATTGGGTCCCCTGGTGGTACCCCTGTGGGAATTTTTGATATCTTAATGACTGTAGAGGTTATCCTATATATCTCTGCCAAATTTGAAGTTTGTAAGGAGAGTGGAAGTGCCAATTTATTCAGGGCCGGTGTTTCAGATTGGGTCCCCTTGTGGGTCCCGCCCAGATTTTTAAAGTGAAAACTGCTTATTTGTTCCAAGTGCATGGTGGGGAATGAATGTTGTAGGTAGTCAGGAAGTGGGAGAGTTATGGATGGGTGAGTGAGTGAGTGAGTGAGTGAGTGAGAGCTTTGGGTTTCATATATATAGATTAAGAAATGCTTTGCGGAGAAAAAAGGTCCTGTTGGAAAAGCTGGTATCATCAACTACCAACGGATCCACAGTTCCCAAACTTCATGCGTTACCACTGCATCATTGTGCAAAAGTTACCAGCTTTGGCTACTCGATGACTCCCATCATGAATATCATAACCAGCATCCACTGCAGAGCTAAACAGCACATAACATTCAAGGTGCTATAGGAGGCGCTGTCAGCTGAACATGGTATTGGTATTTATCAGTTTTCTACCTTGTTAAATCTTTAATCATAATTATTATTATTAATTATATATAATTATAGGTGTATTGAGCAAATGTGTTGTTTAATGTGTATCATACCGGTAAACCTTGCATTAATCACTACCCAAGAAGTAGCTCTCAGTGTCAAAAAGGTTGGTGAACCCTGTTCTAGACTATTTTCATTTTCAGGGGGTTTTTTTTGTGTGAAATTTTACACTTTTTCAAATACTTTTTTTTATTATTTTATCTTGTAAATATGTATATATTTGTTTCAACACTTGATACTGCTGTATTTATGCAAATTTCCCCTTGTGGAATAATAACAGGTTGTCTTATTTTATCTTTATTAATCCCTGAGATGAAACTGCAGAATTCTAGCAGTGTTACTAAGTTGCTGATTTAAAGAGAAATACAAGTCAGAAGTCATTTAAATCATTTGCAGATACATCATTAAAGAGTTTTAACTTAGTGTTGGATACTTGATATTTTTCGTTTTGTTAAAATTTAGTTAAATTAAGTTATCAAAATTTAGTGCAATAAAAAGGTTAACCCTTAATCAATTAGTTAGTTATAGCTGATAAATGCAGCTGTGTACACCAAAGTTTACTTTTAAGTGGATACAATATTTATTGTTTACATTGGTAAACTGTTCCATGGGATTAAAAGCTCTGGAGTGCAGACCTAATAATGCCCACTTCTAGGGTTAGTGTCATGTAATGTGTCAACACTTGCGAAATGGAGTCAAGATGCCAGCTAGCAAAATACAGCTTATTTTATTAACAGACAGAAAAAAATGATACTAAAGTAGACGCAGTCTGAGGAACCACTGGATATATAAAAACTAAATCCGAAACACATGCATAAAAATAAACCGATAACAAAAAGCAGTTAATTAACTTAACTTATGCCACAACTTCCAGAAATGAAAAGCATTCCTCAGCTATGATATGCTTAATTTTGTGCTGTGTTTTTATTTAAGGACTGATCAAGCAATTAGTCAAATTTAAATCTTAAAAGTTTTTATTACCAATAAGCACATTCTGTAATAAAGTGCAGTTCATTAAATCTTAAATGAAATCTGTTTGCGTGGAACAATACACTTCAAAAAAAAGCAACTAATTAAATTATTAAATAGTTGTGCTAACCGAGAGGGTTTATGTTTGTTTTATGGTTCAAAAAGATGTTAGGTCATCCAAAAATTAAACCAACACAACCCTGACACAGTGGCTTAGTGTTTAGCACATTTGCCTCTTAGAGCTGGGGATTTCCAAACTCCAAACAACTACAAGCCAACCATACTTCTGTAAAATCAATTTGTCCAATTAGGAAGCAACACTTTAAATTAATTTCACTTGCTGTTGTGCAAATGGAACAGACAACAGGTAGAAATGAGAGGCACTTAGTAAGACAACCCCAAAAAAGAAGTGGTTCTGTGGGTGGTTTTTGCATTTTGTTAGTTCTAGCACCATAGAGGTAGCATGAGGTGGTGTCTTAAACCCACAGAAGTTGCTCAGGTAGTGCAGCTTATTCAGGATGGCACATCAATGCGAGTTGTGGCAAGAAGCTTTGCTGTGTTTGTCATCACAGTGTACAGAGCATGGAGCAGATACCAGGAGACAGGCCAGTACACCAGGAGACATGGAGGGGGCCGTAGGAGAGAACATAAGTCACCTCATTAGGAGCATGCCCAGGCAAAAGGACACACAGGCACATGGAGGCCACACACACACTACTGAGCCTCATTTTAACTTGTCTTGGGTAATTTCTACTGAAGTTGGATCAGCCTGTCATTTGATTTTCCATTTTGATTTTGAGAATTTGGTTTTGATTACAAATCCAGACCTCCATGAGATATTTTCTAAATTTTAATTTATTTACATTTTAATCATTTTTATGTTATTTTGTTCTTAATGCATTCCACTATCTACAAAATGATCATTCTTTTTTTACATGTCCTACTCCAAGCTGTACTGTACTACCAATTAAGTAAATCAGGTGACATCAGATGTCCATCTCTATAATGAGAAGGGGTGTGGTCTAATTATTTCAAAACCTTATATAAGGTGTGCATAATTATTAGGCAACTTTCTTTCCATTGGCAAAATAGGTCAGAAGTGATATTTGACGGACTCTAAAAAGTAAAAAATTGTGAGATGTCTTGAAATTGCCAAGCCTTTAAAGCATGATCACCAAACAATCAAGCGTTTCATGGAAAATAGCCAACAGGTTCGCAAGAAGCATGTTGAAAATTAAAGACGCAAAATAACTGCCCATAAGTTGAGGAAAATCAAGCGTTTTGCCATATTTCAGAGCCGTAACGTTACTGGAGTATCAAAAAGCACAAGGTGCGCAATACTCTGGGACATGGCTAGTGTAAGGAAGGCTGAAAAACGACCATCTTTGAACAATAAACATAAGATAAAATGTCAAGACTGGGCCAAAAAAAATCTTAAGACTGATTTTTCTTAGGTTTTATGGACTGATGAAATGAGAGTGACTCTTGATGGGCCAGATGGATGGGCCCGAGGCTGAATCTGTAAAGGGCAGAAAGCTCCACTCCGACTCAAACGCAAGCAAGGTGGAGGTGGGGTACTGGTATGATAAACTTGTGGTACCTTTTCGGGTTGAGGGTGGAGTGAAGCTCAACTTCCAGACTCCCTGATCTACTGCCTACTACCTCACAGAGGCACCAATTCTCACACCATTTCATTCACCACTGCTAAATGGTGGAACGACCTTCCCAACAACATCCTTAAGGCTAAGTCACTCAATATTTTCAAGTAACTTTTCAAAACACACCTCTTCCACAGACACTCGCCATAAAAAAGCAGTTTTTTTCCTAAAACTACTGACTTTTATTGTTATCTCATATGTAAGTTGACATGGACCTCTTGTTCTCTCATTCGCATACTCTCAATGAGAATGGTTTTCAAGTGTGCCTATAAGGGTTAATTAGTATAATTAATTGGAATGCCAACAGTGTGCAATATGTTCATATGTTTGGTTATAAACCGTCAACCAATGTTGCGAGGAAGCCGAATGTAAACGTGCATCAAATCTGGGCCAGAAGCATTTAGCTTTTTTGGTGGAAAAACATTTTACACAGAAAGAACATCACACTGTCCAGCTACTTTAGGAAAAATAAGAAATTCTTATATATTTAAAATGTGAATTATCGTTAAATGGTTTTTACATTTTATTTACCTCATGACAAAATTTCATTAATTTATTCATTATCATCCACTTAATCCTGTACCAGGGTTGCAGTGGGGTTCCCCATGCCCATCCAGGGAAGAAGGTCTTGGGCGCTGGGCAGATACACTCACCCACACGGCCACACGCACAAACATACACTATATGGGGCAATTTAAAGCATTCATTTTACCTTGAATTCATGTTTTGGAATGTGGAAGGAAACCGAAGAACCCAAAGGAAATCCATGTGGACACGGGGAGAACATGGAAGCTCCATCCACATTGGGATTTGAATCCGGGAATCCCCAGCGCTGAGAGGCGAATGTGCTAACCACTAAGCCACTAAATTTTGTCTAAATTTCATTTTGTGAGTTTGACCTTGTTCTACTAATCCTTTCCTGTATAAAACAGCGAGTGAAGAATTTACTAATAAAAGTAGATCTTTATTTTTTTGGAGCCGTGTGATAATACAATTTCTGAATATTGATTTTGTGTACTTGGCTTCGCGCTGTAGAAGCATGTTATAACATTACTTCATCGCCTTCCACAAGTGTATCACTAATGTGATTAGATTTGCAGATGTAATGAGAAAATTAGTCAGTGGGGTGTACTTTCAATTTTCACGTGTGTCAGGATCCTCGAAATTTTTGCCGAGGCTGATCTTCAGCACCATCCGCCGGCGCCAGAGCCGAAATCCAAAATATTAACCTTTAATAGTGGGTGTTTCTATTAAGTAAAAATAGTGGACTGTTAAAACACCCGCGCACACACACACACACACACACACACACACACACACACACAGAGCACTGACATTCTGCACTAATGAGTACCGCTCTGTGGAAGAGAACACCACAGTCGGTTGTTTATTTCTTTTTGCTGACATTTTTGTAAATGCCAGACATCCGGATAGCTGCAGCAATGACTAATTCATGATATGTTAATTCCAACTTCCATATCATTGTACAAATTAGCCATTAAATATCATGTGGCTCATAATTAGGGTTTGTTTCACATCAGGTCACTTACGGGTAAAGGACACTGAATTCATCATTATTTCCTATTAGGCTGGCGGAGCGACGATCTCCTCTTTTATAATCACACTATCGGGGGGATTCAGTCTAAATGATGCTGAGTTTATGAGGAGTATATGTAACAATTATTGTCCTTTTTTTGTTTTTTAATAAACTACAATTACAGAAATGAAGGGGACGAATGGTTCTCTTGGGAGGAGCCATTTTATTTTAATTGTATATTACACTGTACATTTATGACACCAAGAGACACCAAGTTTTAATGAACTTTCAATTGTTTACGGATGAGATTAATTGTTGCAGGTGACAACCATCTTACAAGCATTACACAAAGCTGCTCTGTATGGTGGCACTAGAGCCATGAAGGTGTGCTGTGGTGTTTGACACTAAGATGTTACTCTCAGATCCTTTAACTCCTGAAAGTTGGAGGTGGAGCCTCCATGAATCAGACCTGTACAGATGCTGTATTAAGGGAGTTTGGAGGCGGAGTCAACACCTCAAACTGGTTGTTGTTCTCCTCAAACCATCCTGAACTCTTTTAGCGTTGTGTCAGGAGCTTTATCTTGCTGAAAGTGGCCACACCAATCAATGACACTGTATCCATGAAAGAGTGAGCATGGGCTGTAGCATTACTTAGATTTGTGGAGTCAAAATTCCATCCACATGGATGCAGGTCCTGGTTTACAAGTAGAACGTTGTATAAATGGTCACACTGCCACCATTGGTTCATGTTCTTTCCATAGTGTATCCTGGTACCATGTGTTCTCCAGATAAGTGACCCACATCCACCTGATGTATAAGAGAACCTGCTTCATTGCAGCAGACTACCTTCTTTCAGCATCATGCTCCAGTTCTGATGATCCTTGTTGGTGCATTCAGCACTGGACAGGGGTCATCATTGTTCCCCTGACTAGTCTGCAGCTCCATACGTTTCTACAGAATGTGTTAAAATTAAGGGTGGGATACCAGGGTTAGGGTTAAGTAGGCTATCATTTCTTCCCCCACTGCTGCCGATTCCTGACGATAAGGAAGCAAGTTTGCATGCACAACCAACAGGTCGTGCAGGACGATGTCCATAAGAAACTACAGAATGAAGCGGACAGATGCATAAATAGTTTCATGAGTGTTTGTGGAGGGTGGTGATAACAGGGTGGTCCATACACAAGTGGAGGAGACCCTGGTGGGGTGATGCGTTCGATGGCAGTATGGAACAAACCATATGATGTAGGAAAGTGAAAGATAGTTATTGATAAATTCACGTATGAAAATGACAAAAATTTCACATGGAATGTTTTTCCAAGTCAACTGAGCCAACCGTTCTAATTGGGCCTGTGATACAAAAATCCATCCGAGGTGTTGATGTTACACTGGTGGGGTCTTGAGTTTAATGGCGATATCAAACAAACTATTGAACATAAATTTATTAATTAATTCATTCATTATCTTCTGCTTAATCCTCTACTAGGGTCGCGGGAAGTTCCCATGCCTATTCAGGAAAGAACAGCCGGAGGAACTGGCCAGATAAACCCAGGACAGGGCTCCAGTCTATCGCTGATGATAGGAATCATGATGCCAAATATCAGCCCTGTAGTTACTCGGGAAGAGGGAAAATCAGTGATAAGTCATTGAGGGCTTTGCATTTATAGGCATAGATAGTCCACTTAAAATCAATTCTGTTAGATCGAAATTGGCTCAATCAATTCAGTTCAGTCATTAAATTCAACAAAATAAAAGCGTAGTGAGAAATATGAAGATGTTCGCTTGGCTGAAACTAAAAGGAGCTGTTTATTGCTGTTCCCCATGAATTCTGCCAGAACTGAAAAATCTGGCATAGAGATATAAAGAAACATCCCATAATCTAGTGGGTACAAGGCCAAGCAGACTCAGGTGGCTCATCAAAACATGAATTCAGGGGACTGATTAGTTTTCCCTGTTATTCATTCTTATTCTATTTGTTCTTTTCATTAAGTCCTTATTTTATTTTTGCAGTTTCAGCCGTATGTTCAGAGTGCCTCCTCTAATCAGTCGTACCAAGTGTTGACATCGTCTGTAAGAATAAAGGGTTAGTAAAGAACCTGCGTTATAATGTAGCATAGTAGAGTGTATAAAACAAAATTACCTGATTCATTTACATTTTCGGCTGAAGTTTCATGAATCTAATTCTTTATTGGTTTGTTTTGGGGAGGTTTAACATTAAAGCTTGTTTTCCTATCAGGATTTTGGGCAAGTGATTCAGTAAGCTGGCAGATGGATGTGACTGAGCTATGGTATTGCTTGGCGATTAAAAATCTAAAAAATACTATATTGCCACAAGTATTCACTCACCTGCCTTGACTCACATATGATCCAGGTTTGATCCCACAGTCCAAAAACATGAATTCAAGGTAAATTGGATGCTCTAAATTCCCCCTAAATAGGGTGTGTGTGTGTGTGTGTGTGTGTGTGTGTGTGTGTGTGTGTGTGTGTGTGTGTGTATGAACCCAGCAATCTGTCCAATGCTCAAAAAATTATTTTGGGATGAAGTATTTAGTATTTGGTCATTTTGCTGATGCTTTTATCCAAAGCGACATATAGGTACCCCAATGTGTTGGTTGGGGCCAGAACACCGGGTTGATACAGAATCCTGGAGAAATGAGAGTTAAGGGCCTTGCTCAAGGATCCACAGTGGTAACTTCAAAGGACCTGAAATTTCAACCTGCCACCTTCAGATTGTTAACTCCCTAACCACTGAGCTAATGCAGCACCTAAGTAAGGATATAAGTAAATAAGTAAAAAAATGATAACATAAGAACGGTCTGCATGTTCCAAAATATCTCTGGTTCACATCTGGCGCTACCTTTATATAATTCATGATTGGCTGGCACGTGGCTCTAATGTGATGTTTCTGAGGCCCTCATCTCACATCCAGGAGCGACTGCACAAGTGCCATCAATCAGTGCGGCATGTGGACATCTGGGTTTAAATTAAATTAAACCAATTTGATAAAATTTAACTGTAAAAGTGTTTCATCTAACTTGAAGCCCTTAATTCATCTCTGCTTACATTATCCAACGCTCTGTTACTTTATACATTAACAGAAACTTACTGGAATTGTAATTTATAATATAATATTATATATATATATATATATATGGCAAGAAGGTGATTTGTAGGACACCCCAGACTTCAGTCATGTAAAATTAATGTTTAATTTTCTTTGCGAGTACATTGAGCTGTATCTGGCATCATGTGGCTGACCAAAGCCCCAGGTGCATCACGTTACCACACACCCGCCTGATAAAGCATTACCTCTCCGCAGCAAACCCCTCAGTCAAACAATAAAGCCTGGCCAAATGAAGCAATCATCTTCACTGGAGCCATCACTTCCCAATGATAACAGTCAGCTATATCACCATCCGCCATATGGTTAAAGCAATCAAACCTGGGCCAATGACAGCACCCCAATTTGTCATGGTAAGGCCAGACATGATTTAATATTGCTTTGGATGGACCTGGCACCAGCGAAGTGTCTCTGGCTGAATTGACAGGCCCTTCATCCCGAGATTGAGCCTAGCGGCAGCTGTGGCGTTCCCCATCATTGGTCGTGCTTTACTTCATTATAGTATCTTTTTTGTGGTATCTGTGTGTGTGTGTGTATGTATTTATGCATATGTGTATGTATTTATGCATGTGTGTGTGTAGGTGTGTGTGTAGGTGTGTGTGTAGGTGTGTGGGGGGGTATGTATGTGTTTGTGTGTGATTGTGTGTGTGTATGTGTGTGTGTGTGTGTGTGTGTGTGTATGCAAACTAAGCCAGATCTAATTCAATCTGTCTTTTTTTATGAATTTATTAATAAAAAGCAATGTGGTTAGTATGTTCTCCTCTCAGCACTGGGGATCCAGGTTTGAATCCCGATCCGGGTGGAGTTTCTCCCTGTGCTCATATGGTTTTCCAGTTTCCTCTCACAGTCCAAAGACATGGATTTAAAGTAAATTTGCAGCTTTAAATTGCCCCTATAAATTGCCCTGTCCTTCGTGTATCTGCCCTGCGCCCAAAATTTTCTTTTCTGAGTAGGCATAGGTACCCCTCCTCGCAACCCTAATATAGGATTAGAAGATGATAATGGACAGCTGGATCCACACAATATCAGTGTGTAACTGAAAATCATGTGTAATGTATGCCCTAAGAGAAATATTTAATAGAAACATATTTCCTGTGATAAACTGGTAACTGAGGCACTTTTGTACCATGACAGATGACAAAAAAATATGTGGAACATGACTTTTTTCTATTATCTTGGCTTTACACCCTACTTACAGTTGTCCACATGATGCCAATGTGCAGCAAATCCAAGAAATCCTTCTCAGTGTATTGGTCCAGATGCGACCCACGTCCTCCGTCCATCCAGCATGGGAAGGGGTGGAGCTGGGAGGTAACACGATCCTAACTTTTCGAATAAACATTAAAACCATTGTAACAGGTAAGGAATGATGAGGACCGGAGACAGGAGTTTGACCCACGAAACTGGCTTTATTTACCGACCCAACACGACTACAAACAGAATCTCGATCATTCACAGTTCTTGCGGTAGCCGTGCTGGATCCTCCATCTCACCAGCTCCGTGGTCGGTCTCTCTCTCTCTCCTGTCTTCCGGGTCCCTTTCACAGCAACTCAGAGAGCAATCAGTAATTAGTTCGTCCTCAGACAGGTGCGACCGTTCACCGGGCCCGCCTCTCGAACCCGGCTCCCGTCTACCGACCACGCCCATCACGCACTCGCGCCACAACCATATTGAAGGCTGGGTTCTAATCTTCGTTTCTTTTTATCTACAAGCAGAATGGAACGGGCCTGTTTTAGTGGTGAGATACCAAATAAAATATATTTCCCACATTGATGCTCTCTGTATTTTATATGTTCGGTACATAGTGTACCTAAATGATTTTTGGACTGTATTATTGGCACGCTTAAAGTAATATATTTGGTTTAAAGGCTGTGATGTTTTCAAACTATTAAAGTCCCTATTTTAGATAGGTAGTGAGATTACTGCAGACCAGAAACTTAACCCACTGATACTCTGGTCCTTTACATTTAAAGATCCTCAGTCAGGCAGTGCTGGAACATTGTACGGCTCAGACAACGGACCGCCCACCGAAAGTGAGGAAGCTCGCAGTAGAGGGAGTTTATCAACTGCACAGTGACAGCTGGCTACCTAACAACCATCTGTCAACATTAACGAAGACATTAATGAAAATATATCGACAACAAAAATAATGAGGAAAGCTCTGTTCATTACGTTCTGACAAAACGCAGTGGAAGCAGCTGGCTCTGTTTATAAATACAAATTAATACCTGCTATTAAAAGTTAACTTTTCATGTATTTAATTCCATTTACCTTTTTAATTCTTGTATAAGTGTCCTAACTAATGCTGGGTATTAAAATGCGGAAATGACCACACAGGATATCATAAGCAGCACTAGGTGTGTCGCCACTTTGGGCGTCCACTGACTGTAAAAGAGCCGGCGGCGTGCAGTAAGTCGCTAGTCAAAGGACTGTAAGCAACACCCGCTCGCTGTTGTATGTGGATCTTGCAGGACGTGCTTGCTACTGTAGTTTACTGCTAGAGTAGTAATTTGGCACAACTGCGTCATGACCGAGTCAATTGGTGCTCTAATTGTGATGTCCATACTAGAGGTATTTTACCTTTTCCCACAGATGGAAGCACCTACTGACTCGGTCAGAATGTGATTGGCTCAGATGCGTCTGTGGATGAATTTACCTGTGGATGCATTGGAAGCCAAATTTTAGTCCCAGCATTGACATACTGTACGTACACTAAATTTCTTTGGAGTGCTTCTGTACTCACTGCATCCAGGGTTTGATTCTTCACAATTCTGTCGGGTGCAGGCAGCAGAGCGTTGTCACTCATGTTGTCCCCACTACACAGAAGTACAGGCACAAGATGCATGATCTCATGCTTGCTTCCCACTACTTGCATTTGAGTGACCGTCTCTGTAGGAGGCAAATTGAATAGAATGGGCACCCACTAGTGTCTCATTGTGGTCGATCACTATGTATTTAGTCTTAAATCACATCTGCACACACAGGAAAGATGGGAGCAGTTTGGAGATTTCTTTAAAAATGCTGCTATAACCCACTAATCACACACCTACTAATCAAACACACACACTAATCATACACCTACTAATCACACACACACTAATCATACACCTACTAATCACACACCCACTATTCATATACCTATTAATCGCACACCCACTAATCATACACCCACTAATCACGCATACTAATTACAGATCCACTTATCACACACCGACTACTTATACACCTATTAATCACACACCCACTATTCACACACCCACTATTCATATACCTGTTAATCACACACAAACTAATCATACACCCACTAATCACGCCTACTAATTACAGATCCACTAATCACACACCCACTACTTATACACCTATTAATCAAACACCCACTATTCACACACCCACTATTCATACACCTACTAGTCACACACCCACTAATCACACA